>CM030189.1:11287526-11297526 GCA_017639675.1 Aplochiton taeniatus
GGGGAGCCGGGAATCTGCTTCTGCTGGGTGACCTTTTCTGACTCGTCTGTGATGGTAACCCTGGGGACGTCATGGTTCACCACTGGTGTTTCATGTCTCCTGCTTGCCATCCTTAATATTTCATAGGAGATATGCCCTACTTATATTCACCACTATTGACCCGCATTCCTCAAAGGTAAGAGGTGTTTCTCTCCTGACCCGGCCACCTGACGGGTCTTAACTGCTTGACTCTGTGCTTTACGGCTGCACTGTGAACGTGTCATAACCCAGCACATTAGGAGTGTCACCTTAAGTCACAGAAACATGGCGGCTCCTTGGTCCCCGACGGGAGTGTGCCTTAACGAGCGTCACACGGCATTATAAAGACTCAGCCACGGAGCTGGCAAACCGCGGCCCGTGAAATCACTCAGTCCGCCCACGCCGTCTCCCGCCTCAGCGCCGTGGGAGGCGTCACAGCTGTCCAGGGTTGGAACGCCGACTAATGTCTGCTCTCAAAAGGCCACGCAGGCTGGGGGGGGGGGGGGGGAATGCAACGCCTACCGTTGGCGAGCTGTGAATCTGTGAATTTTCCACCGGAATAATGAGGGCTAACAACAGAGAATCGGAACAGCGTTAACGCGACATGACGTAGGAACGGCACACGTGCTCTTTGAAAACGGCGGCGGGGAGGTAGCGTGCTGGCTGGCGACGACAGGCTGTCGGCTGGTGTCCCGTCTCCACCTTCAAACGGCAGCGGTTGACATGAGGACTCGAGCTTCGACGCCAAGCCGGAGTCGCAGGGATGGAAGGCAGTCCTACAGACCTGAGACACAGTGGTAAACTGTCGGTTCTACTCCAGCTGGCAGACGCTGGCCCTCGGCCCCCTGGTGAGACGTGGCGCTCTGCCCCCCCCCCCCCCCCCCCCCGTGCATCAGGGGCCTCTCGTGATCAAAGCCCAGCCGCTGAGCTCCGCCTGGAGGTGACTGCGCGGGTAATGCACAGCCACCGGGCCGCGGACTGTGACGGCTCGCGCACGAACCCGTACAATACGCCGCGTGCACGTTTGCACACACACACACACACACACACTCACTCTCACTCTCTCTCTCTCTCTCTCTCTCTCTCTCTCTCTCTCTCTCTCTCTCTCTCTCTCTCTCTCTCTCTCTCTCTCTCTCTCTCTCCACGTCTCGCTCGAAGGCGGGGACAGGGTGCAGGTAGCCGGTATTGATCGCCGTCTTCTCAGCTCCCAGATAATGGGCCTGGACAGGTCCGGCGCCCTCGCCCTCGCCCCTGACACTGATCACGAGAGAAAAGGGGATGGAGGGAGCGAGGGAAGGGGCAAATGGAACAAATGGAAGAGAGGGAGCGGGCGCGGCGCGGCGAGGCGGTGTAGTTAAGCTGCGTGGGGGTGGGCAGGCCAGGACGGAGCCCCGGCGTACTGCAGTGGCATTGATTTTAGAGGGGTTGTTTTGCTGCGCTTTTGTTGTGATGCAGATATGGGGAAAGGGGGAGTCTGGAGAGTTGCCAGCGCTTTAAGGAGGAGGGTGTTTGGACTCGGGGACTCTGTACTTTACAGATACGGCTTCCTCATCCTCAAACAACTCCCACCCTACAATCACACACACACACACACACACACACACAACTAGACATGGAAAGTACAATCCGCCCACTGGGGAAAACGAGCAGGTTTGTTTCAAAGCAAAAGCCGTGCGCGTTGGAAGCTCGAGAAATCGTAGGCCGGACCCCGTAGGACCCGAGTTCGGTCGAAGAGGGGCGGGCTCGGGACCAACCAGCCTCCTGTAAACCTGCCGACGAGACGAGCGGCGGAGCGTCTTAAGGGGAGGGCCTGGCGCACAGACGGCAGCTGTCGGCCCGTGTTCGGGACGCGCGGAGCTGTCCCGCTCTGCTTCTGACTGGGGTTTGAAGTGCCTGTTCCGTTCCCCCGCCGCGCGGCCACGGAGGAGGGAGCCTGCTTGTAGCGTTGATCAAATGTGTCACGCACACTCACTCCCACCGGTGGCTGCGGCTCGGTTTGTTTACATGCAGTCGACATCCGTGTGCCTCACATTCACTCACGGAAGGCTGGGGTTAGGCGGGGCTAGTTAGATGGGTTGGTTTTTGTTTCGAGATGAAGGGTTGGGTTTTGAGGGCTTGCTGTCATTTCCATTCCATTGTCTGTTGTTTTTACACACACACACACACACACACACACACACACACACACACACACACACACACCCACACACACACGTTTAAAATTCTGACTGATGAGCCCAATTCTGAACAAGCCCTGCCTTTAAACTACTTGCCCCAGGTCAGCCCTTGAGTATCAATTTGGAAAGATAATATGGAAGCCACAGCTTATTCCCCTGAGAAAATGAACTGATATAGTTACCTTGGCCTATTTTTTACCTGGCTCGTAAATTCGACGAGGTAAGGGAATGCTACAGCAACAGTTTATGGATTGGGCTTTTCTCTGGGATGAAGCGGAGGTCAAATGAAATGAGGCCTTGCTGCCTTGCCAACTTGAAAACAACCAGTGTGCTGTAATAACGCAGAAATACTCAAAAAAATCAACCCAGGTCTCATCGAAGAGGATGTGCTGGATGCGTTCGATTTAATAAACACACAAGAAGAGATGGTTGGAAGGATCCAACTGCAAACACATCCGATGCTTCGTCTTTGTTTTCTTAAAGAGGATGATGTGTGATGAGGGAGCCGATCTGTGTGGAACATCAGCCTGGATGGTCACGAGCCGTGATCCGAGAACAAAGGTCTCCTGGGTTTAATTATTGGTCATTGAGATGGAGCAGCCCCAACCCTCGAGTTGGCTGGCATCCGTCTTAGCGGTGTTGAGAACAGCCAGACCTCACACACCCCTAACTGGCCTCTGAACAACCCCTTAACCTGCCTTAAGTCTGCGATCCCCCGAGGCCTAGAAATCGGTTCCGTTTCCATTTCCACTTTTGAGCAGCGTCCAGTTTTTCGTTTAGTCCGGCTATAAATAAAACGAAAAGTGTCATATTTCTTGTGACCAGTACCGCGACTCCAGTCCTACAGCTTAATCTCTGTCTCAGTGATTGGGGGTGTGTGCAGTTCACTGGGAGTCTCATTGAAGCTCTCTGGAGGTTTTATCTTGGAGTGCACGCACACTCCGAGAGACTGTCAGTGGCAGGCCAAGGCTTTTACAGTCACCTTCAAACACTGCCAGATGTGTGTGTGTGTGTGTGTGCGTGTGTGTGTGTGTTTGTGTGTGCATGTATCTGAGTGTGAGTGGGGGAGTACACTTCACAGGAAGAGTGTGTGTTACCTCTTTGTCTCTAGCTGTGCTTTCTGTGCGAAGGATTATGTCTGGGCATGCGCTCATGTCTTTATACTCTGTGTTGTCTGTTTAGGGAAAACCCTATGTTCAAAGGATAACAGCAGCTGCCCTCAAATCCAACGTCTTAATCACGCCGCGCCGTTGCTAGGGCCAGATTGGCTAGAAACGTGGAATTTGACCAGCGATGGAAATGGTAATTCCTGTCTGGAGAGAAGGGAGGTGTCGTGAAGCAGGTTGGATTCCTTGTTACAATAACGTGACTAGCTCAGGACCTCCACTGTGAAAGAGATGGTATTCCATGAGGACAAACAGGGCGAAAGGGTAATGTCCCAATTCTCATTACAGCCCTTCACTTAGCCGTCAGACACCATAATCCTCTTTGGCTCTTACAACTTGATACAGTAGTGGAAGGAAGGCTTAATGCATTTGCCTGTCCATTCATGCAAAGACAATCTACGTTTTTGTGTGAATTTTTAAACCACTAACCCAAGACATCTGGCAAGAAGCAAGCACTCACATAAACAAGCTCATCTTTTATTTGTGTTTTGGAATGTTGAGATTGTTCAGCGCAAACACAGCGAAAGCACATATGCGTAGTTTTAACCCGAGAACTTAATCATTTAAGACTTTGGAAAATACGCAAACTCGCATGAAAAGTTGATTCCATTGTCATCTTTAAAGGCCTGAGAACACGGCCATGCCATAAAGCAGCAGCAAGCAAATAATGAACGTGTCCCAGTTTCTGAAAACAGTTTTGGTAGTCTTCTTAGGCATGCAGACCCACTGCTGGAATGCCACGGTGTCTGGGCGAGCTTCATAAATCCCGATGACAAATGGCCGTGTGACTCCACTATCTCGCGGAGACCGTCGACTGTCCAGCCGGCAGACGAGACGCACCACCGCTGTCCCCCTGCCCTCCAACCGCTACGGCCTTGGGCCGTCCTTTTCACAGCCCGTGCCCTTCAAAAGGTTTCCACGAGGGTAGGCCTCCGCACGAACAGACATTGTTGTCGTCGTTTTGCGCTGATGGATGTATAAGTAACAGCACGGGCTACGAGCGTCGTAATGACTTCTGACAGACAGATAATGATCATTAAGAGGAGGGAGCGTCTCCTGAGATTTGGGTATGGACGACGAGCATGCTGCCCCGAGCGCTGGGGATTGTTGATCGCTAATCTCTATTCATCTGGCGGTTTGAACGCCGCGAGAGGAACCCCACTCGCTGAGTCATCCGTGCTTGGTTTTCTATTGAAAAGAAATCAATGCATGCACTGTATATGTGTTTATATTTGTCTGAAGAACGCCTTCCCAGCTAATGTGGTTGAACGTTAGCGGGGCGGCATAGAGAGATACATGGATGTGTGAAATGAGAGGTGTGTGTGTGGAACAGGGCGATATCCGCTTCGGAGTCCTGCTTGCATAACAAGGCCTGGGCTGTGAAAATGAAACCTGTGTGTGTGTGTGTGTGTGTGTGTGTGTGTGTGTGTGTGTGTGTGTGTGTGTGTGTGTGTGTGTGAGAGAGAGAGATCAGCAAACTGGCTATGCTAATTATTTTCCCTGAGACCTTCTAACTAGTGCCCCCTATCCCGCCCGTAGCCTTGTACCTTGAACTAGTATTAGAAAGCCTCTCATCTTGCTTTCACGTCCCTACCAAGGACGTGATTAGGATAACGGAGTTAAAAATACATGACTGGAATATCCCACCATAAACAATGGTGGCCACAGTAACTTAGAGTGGCTTTTTGTAGCAACCTGCTGATTAAGTCTGCCTCTGGCTCGTCTGGTAATACAGTAGTCGGATACACAGTAGCAGGATATCATCCATTCCCTTACAAGTAACTGTGTCAAACAAAACACCAAAAGGCACTTCATTATTGTTTGAAGGCTAGGGTATATTTCCCAGGCACAGACCAGAAGTCTTTAAACAAAAAGCCCAAGGATCCCCAAAATGAAATTCTCCATATTTTCACACTGCATATTCTTTCCTTCCCTTTGCGTGGCAAAGCCTTGACTTCAAGCTTACTTGGTCAATAAACTGTGTTTGGTCTTAGTGTCCAAAGTTCTTAATTAAGATACTTGTTATGAAGATTGTAGGGCACGTCTCACAGCCATGGGTCATGCCCGAGGTTTGGGTGCACCAGTGTGTCCTAGGGAACTGAAGCACCACTTATCATGACGTTTCTTTAGGTTTTATATTTAGGTTCACCTGCGCCCCATTTTGAATGGGTTTCACCTGGGTCTGTGTTGCTATTTAAGCCCAGTCTTTTCTGTTTGCCCCTTGGTCGGTCCGTTGTGTTTCTGGCTATGGTGTCTCTGTTTTGGAGTGGTTGAAGTAATTCAACATGGATACATCTCTGGTCTTTGCTTTTGTCCACCCCGGGTCCCTTGACACTGAGCCCCTGTGGTAAACACCCTTGGTTCGCGGTATATTTGAACGCCATCCCCCAACACAACTGTGACAATCAAAGATAAACTAGCCAAGGGAGTGTGTTGACACGGAGAGACGCAGAGAGACGTGCCACTGCGAAGACGTCTGTCATGTCTGACACTACTGTTACTGATGAACCCATCCTGAACTTTCGCTCTCCAGACCAAAGGCGCCGTTTTTTGAGCTACAGCTGATGTGACAGACAGGCTACACCAAAAGCCTCACTCAATGGATTTCGTCCTTTTGTGGGTGGGCCACTTTCAGTTGGAATGTAACTGAATTTGGATAGATTTTTTTCTCTGCTTCCCCTGTAAGCTTCTTAGGGTTTTTTCTTAAGTTTCATAAAAGATCCCCTCTTCTCTCTCGTGGGCAAGAGTGTACGATACAATTCTGTAATGTGTGTGTGTGTGTGTGATAACATTTGTTGTGAATTTGCATTTTGAATTTGAATTTTCCTCACACAAAAATCGCATGAATGACTAGTCGTAGGTCTGTGGATATCTTTCTCATTGGCGGCTTTTCTCAACGATCAAAGCAGGACTTGGAGGAACGTTTGCCAGCTCCAAGCATTACATAACCCTTGTTGGGATTTGCCAAATAACAGTTGGGGGGAGGATTGATGCAAACTCCAACCGTCTTAGACCAGACTCTCAGCAGTCGTTATACGCCAGTAACAAGATTTCCGTGCCAAAATACACAATTTAATTTCATCTGCTGGCGTCTCTGTGCTCAGTGATACGCTAAGCCACTCCTGGGGCCTGTGATGTTGCACATATATCAAATAAATACCCTCTTATATGCAGAATGCAGGCTAGACTCCCACAGCAGTAGGGAGTCAGTCTAATGAGGAGATGACGTTTCAGAATACTGTAGGCAAGAATCACGGCGATGGTGGTGAGTCAATGGGATTTAAGGAGAACGCTACGTCTAGCATCAGAGATGCGGTGCTTCAGAGGGCACAGTCCAGTATAGGATATATAGAGGCAGGTAATGACACGTGCATTGTGTGCTTTCGAGATGAGTGCTCCCTCCTTTCTGTCCTCATCTCTGTGAATAATGATACACGTGACGCCCACTCTCTTTGCTCGCGGGTGTGAGCGCCGCGCCCTGTCCATCATTTGGGTCCGTCATTATCGCCCCGTACGGAAGATAATGGGGTCATTAGCGCTGACGTCCCTCCATTCTCCTACTATCAACCCGGTGATGCGGGGTGTGTGGACCTTCACCGTCAGCCTATAGGATGAAAATACTTTCCTTTCACGGATGGCAAAGCAACACACACACACACGCACACACACACACACACACACACACACACACACGGAACTTGCAGTGACGGCAGCAGAAGGTCAGACACATGCAGTGGAAGGGAAACGTCCCCATATTTGAGTGTGTTTGTGTGTGTGTCCCTGCTTGTTTTCATATGACACATATGTACGTGCAATATTTGTGTGCACCTCATGCGCGTCTGTTTTTACCGTTTGTGTTTCCTGCTCTTTAATCCCAGTGTTTGTGCAGAGGGACGAGAGGGGTCACTTGACCAGAAATAGAAAATGGCCAGTGAAGCTTGAAAGGGCGAGGATAAATCAGAGGCCCTGTCCAGAATATCAGTGCGACCCAGCGGGGTCCTGCCCACTCACGTGTCCCCTGACTGGACGTGGAAAGGGAGCCCGACCCAGCCCAGTCTCCTGGGCCAGGCTGTCCTGGGGAGAGGGGCTATAGATGGAAGCCCCAGCCTCAGCCTCAGACTCTGGGCAAGATGGCCTCTAGGCAAGATGGCCTCTGGGCAAGATGCAGGAGCACTTTATGTCCTCGATTGCAAAGTGCTTTGGGTTTTTGAAAAGCGCTATACAAATGAAATGAATTATTATTATTATTATTATTATTAGCTCTGCCTGACAGACTCTGTGTCAGCAGGTTATCCGACTATTTGACCCGGAACCAGGACATGTGTTCGGCTTTAGTTGGACGGCAAAGGCACTTCCATAACAATACGGATTACAGAACATGGCAGGTTTGTAATACGGGTGAACACGTCCGCTCCATTAGGTCGACCTATCTGCAGTGTCATACTGTCTGTATCTAAATGTTGCGTAAAGATTGGCAGGTGGACCGGGCCGATGTGCGGAGCCAGGGAAATGCTTGGTCAGTGGACGACCCGTGTGAATGATATCACAGACAAACTGGCTGATTGAGCCGCACCAAAACCCTGTCCGGATCAATAGTCCATCAGCCGCCACAGAGAGAGAGAGCTGTGTGTTGGTGTGTGTGTGTGTGTGTGTGTGTGTGTGTGTGTGTGTGTGTGTGTCACGCCTGGTCTCTGTCCCTCTCCCCACACTAGATGAACTGACACCGGACAATAAGGATTGATTAACATTATCGAACACGGAGAGCGGCCCGGTAGAACAATGACTCGACACTCCTGCGTTTTTTTTTACTTCCCTCAGTTGAGTTGGCTGCTCTTCCCTCCCTTCCACACAGCCCTGCAGGCTATTTCCATGTAATCATTCGGTATGTTTTGGTAGGGCTCCCATTTACATTTCGTGTCTGTAAGCCAACAGGATACATAATGCTTCCCTCGCTCTGGCGTACTCCAGGCTACTTCACTCTGGCCTAATGAGGCTATTTGTCATGGGATGCCCAGGAGAATGTGCTTATCACTGCCTTAACCGTTAAACCTCCGGCGGCCCCTCGCCTGAAACCGCGGCCATTAATATCCGTCACGCCGAGTTTTCCTACAGAGAGTTCGGCACGGGCGTGTTTTTCGGGGCCAGCCTGCGTTCGCGGGAGCGTGGCGAGCGATCGTCGCCGAGTTACGCTCCGTGTCGCCGACCGGGCGCACAGGCGCGGCGAGCTCGCCCCTCCGAGAAACGCGACGACGTACGCGACATACAAGATGACGAGAAAAAAAAAAAACGAGCCACATTGTTCCAACCCCCAGGGAACGCTTTTGACACCTCTCCCCAGAGGAAGGAGGCCCAGGCTGGGGCCGGCTAAGCATGACGCTCCCCTAGTTCCTCCAGGTTTACATGGCCGGGTCGGTTCCTCCAAGGCCCCTCGCTGTCACTGAGCCTGGCTGAGCAAATTTGTAATGTTCAGGCTTTGCTGCATGGGTTCTTCTTCAATGCAGAATGTTGCAAGAGTAAATGTTTCCCCCACCACTATCTTACTGCGGTATTGCATCTTGTCATTCGGTGTCACGCTTTCCATTTTGGTTTAAGAAAGTGGGACGGCTGCATACTGTCATTTCCCATCTCTCCAATCATTACCTCTTTTATGTTTTTATTTTCGTTTTCTCTGCTTTCTGCCTTCACTTCCCTGTCTTTCTTATTCTCTTTCTTGTAACTGTCTGCCTCTGTTGCTTCATGAGTGCGTCTCTCTCTCTCTTTCTCTCTCTCTCTCTCTCTCTCTCTCTCTCTCTCTCTTCGTCCTTCTTCCTATGTGTCTCACATTTAAACCTCCCCTAATTAAAAACGGAGAAAGTCAATCCAAACAGATGGCACTGGCTTGCTGGGCTAATTAGCGCTGAGTGAACCCCCAGCCCCCTTAAGACGTCCAGTGAAATGAAGAACGGCGTGCCAGCAGGTCCAGGTTGACCCCAGCCTCAACGAGCCTTTGGCGGGCCCCGGCTGGCCCAGTCTGGCCCCTTACAGCTAGCGTGGCTGGGTTGCAATGTAGGGTGGGCGGATTACCGTTCCGACTGGATCCCATGTCTGCCGATGACAATGCACAGTGGCGGGGTCGATGGAACGACTTGCCATGCGAGAGCATTAGCCCGTGTTGGCGTGGTAACAGCTTGGAATGTTCTACCTTACCGAGCAAGAAAAGCACTTGGAGGAGTTGGACGAGGGGGCCCTTCACAAGTGCTTTGGGTTTTTAGAAAAGCGCTATATAGTGTATATTAAATGAATCATTTTTATTGTTCACTTAGTGGGACTTGATTTGAGGAAAAGACAAAGAAAGATTTCCACCGATGGGTAGTAAATAGGCATGGCCGAGAGCTCCCTGACTGTTACCACAGTGGCTCTGCCAGCACCACTAAAGCCACAGTCATTTAGTCTCATCCTTTGATAACGCGGCCTTAACGCTCCGTTGGGATGTGACACGCGAGCAGTGGGAGAGAAGACGATCAGCACTCAGCCCGTTAAAAAAGGGCATTCCCCTTTCACGCCTTCATGGGAACCATTTCAGTGTTTGCCCAGGACCACGGCTGCGGCCCCAGCTATCGGCAGTTCCGCCATCTCCTCATATCCCCCGTCCATCTCCCA
>CM030189.1:11302526-11322526 GCA_017639675.1 Aplochiton taeniatus
CGCCTGCTCCCCCCCCCCCCCCCCGGCTCCTTTGCGTCTAAACTCACTTTTCTCTGTCACCCCCCCCTCTCTCTCTCTCTCTCGTTCTTCTCTTTCCCCCACTTCCAATGGCTTCCTCTCTTTCTCCCTCCCATTGTGTCTGTTTTTCCTTTTCCGAACGTTTGCCAGGTGCACACACACACACACTCAAACACAAACGTATACGAGCAAACGCAGTACACAGCCCCCGATCTTCTAGGCCAGATCTGTGCCCGATCATTGTAGCGCTGTGCGTGGGTTCACAAATTACACGCTGGAGTAGTGTTACACTGGCACATTAAAGATTCACGCTCCCGCCAAGCTGAGTGGTGTACTCCAAAGCACTGAAAAATGAATAGCTCTTCTGAGCGGCACATAAAACAGCAGGGCTCCTTGTTTTTCCTGGTGAAGCTCCATAATGTCTCAACATTAGTGGGGAGTTACACTGGGGGAAAGCTGCTCGGCTGTCTTCAAGCAGGGGCTTCTTTTTTTGTGTGTGTGTGTGTGTGTGTGTGTGTGGGGGGGGGGGGTTGCAGCATTATCTGCTCCCCTCAATTTGAGACGCAGGAAAAGGATCCGCAGCAGAGTCAGCTTTGCGTGCCGTCACGACGTAGTCGAGTTGATCTGACAGTTTCAGATTGGAGTCGGTCCTTTACCGTGTGATGGACCTGTCTTCAATGTGACACGTGAGGAACGTCATCCCAGTCGGCACCTCACCCTCAAGAAGCTTTGATTACCGACGGGATATCGACCCTTTTGGAACATTCTTCCATCCAATCCTTGCCTCCCTAAACTGGGCCCCTAATTATGGCCCGTTTATTATTGCATAACTGTGGAGGATTAGCGAATGTTTCTCAGTGGAGGGATTTTTATGAGAGCAGCCGGAGCAAGTCTCTTTGTAGATATTGGGCTTCGAAACCATTGAGATATTTCACACAGCTGGGGGAAAGGAGTAATGAACTGGCTTGCCTCGGTTTATTGACTTAATAATGGGGACAATTTGCTATGCAAAGAATCGCATGTAGAAGTATTAGTTTAATAGTACACTCTTGATGTGTGTGAATATAGGACTTATTATCAGATGCGCACAGGATGACACAGCCTGTGTTTCCATATACATTGACGCCATTAATATTCAGCATATGTCGTCAGAGCCAACTACACGCATGTGATCCTAGCCTAATAAATATGCAGTGAACGAATCACGTTTTACTTGCTGTGAAACAGGAACGGGCCTTCAGTTCAGTGCCAGTCTAACAACACACTCACCGTCCTGTCTTGTTGCAGTGGAGCTAGCGTGTGCTCCTCCTGTACCTGATCCATAATTCACTGAGAGGGACGCGGCTACTCTGGCCGGGCCTAATGGAGCAGTAAATCTGCCCGTGGCTCATGTAAGACGAACGTTTTGTGCCTTTCCGGCCCGATTGCCGAGGCTAACTGATCCTCTACTTGCCCTCTCACCCACCCCCCACACACACACACACACACACTTTTGTAATACCCACAGACACACTCACACAAACGTCACGACTCCACCAGCAGCAAGGCACTACGGGCTGGGAGCCTCTTAGAAATACAGGGCCACACTTACAGCCGGCAAAGTTCTACCGGGCCTTAGGCCAAGTATTTTGCCGGAAGTATAACTGCCACAACATAACAGCCAAGGCCCACTGGACTTGACAAAAAGGGAACCCCCCCAGGATCTGTCTAACTCAAAGGATTTCTTTTTAAACCAGCTAATGAAAATAAGTCATATAGAATAATGACGTATTTCAATCTGTAAAGTCAGTGACATTTGAAATGTATAGTGAGAACCGTGGTGTTGTATGGTGGAATAAAAAAACAAACCATGAACAAAGCAAAATAGCATATGGTGAACTCAGACCGAGAGAGCCAAAGGAGCCATCTTAAATAGGTTGAGAAACAGCCAACCCAGGTGGTCCACATCTCAAAGACCCTCCCACTGCCTGCTGTCAGTCACCTGTGGGAAAAGCTTGGGAAAACCAGACAGTAACAATACAAGGCAGAGGCGGTCACAATAACAAACATGTAACACTAGGGATTAACCGGAAATTAGTAAACGTGGTCAGAGCTTTGATGGGACGTAGACGCAATACTGTAGCAGCAAAAGAAAAGATTGCCGCTCAATCCAAACCTTGTCAAAAGTTACAAATATATGGGAAATGCAGATGATATGGGTGACAGAATGGTAAAAGCAGTGCTTAAGCCAAGAAACCAAATCCATGTCCGATTCTTGAATTGAGCGGAATCCAAAGCCAATTCCTATAACACGTGATTAATTCACAGATGGATCTCCTGCCAAAACGTCGGATTTGAGTTGTCATTTCTCATTCCCGCAGCAAACAAAATGGACGTGTCAGTTTGTCTTTTTGAGTAATCAGCTTTTATATTACTGCCCCTTCTTTTAACAAAACGCATTAGCAACTCGGCCTACTTGTAAAAGCTGGCGGGTTAAGTGAGTCAATCACTACCTCATTGTCCTGGTGCGGAAAGCCACTCTGACAAACAGCGATACTTAATTCCCTTGTTGGCTGCTAAAGGGGGATTAAATGAATGCCTCATCAAAGAGCCATCGGTTAAGAGGAGACAGCTTTCTTTCCCCGCCTGGTGGATTCAGATGCTCCTCCAGTCCTCTCTCTTTGTCCTGCTCTCATCCCTCATCTCCTCCCACCTCCCACTGTGTGCCCGTCCCTTTCCACAGTTTGTATGGTGGGTCGCCATTCTGCTAGTCAGAGAAAATAGGCAAAAGGTCGTTCTTCAGGGCTGGGTGTCTTTGTATTTTTATTTTCGAATTTTGTATTGTCTCTCGCTCTTTCTGTCACTGTCTCCTCAGTGTCTCGCTTCCTTTCCTTAGGAAGTGCTTTTCTATGCCGCTCCGTTGTCACGCATTCAGAGAATGTGCCGGAGTCTCGCTGCTTTGGTTTGGCTGTCTTTCTCTGTGGTGTTATTTACTTGTGTCAGTCTGCGTCAAGGGTTCCTGGGCTGACTAGTGTGAGCTTTTCTTCTCGACAGAATTCGATTCTTGGACTCCGAGTCATCCCCCTTAATAGGTCTACTTTTTTCAACCTCTGACCGTCCTCCTTTTTCTTTCCTAGCTATTTTCTTTCGGGGTTCTGTTATTATCCTGACATTGTACCAAGGGCTCCTTCTTTCATCTTCCAAAGTCCCGACAGCAGTGAAAGCATTGCGTCAATTGCTCCTACGTCAACGTTTAAAAATTGAGCATTGGGCTTTTCTTGCATTTTGATGGTTTGAGGCTCGTCGAAATCCGCGGAAAGATTGCACTGTTGACTGTCAAAGGTGTTTCATTGGCGCCAGTGTAAGACATTTTATAATGAGTCACCTTCTATTGTTGCACCAATTTGAATTGCCTTTTCTCAATGCTTTGATTACATTCAGCAATGATCTTTACAGGCTTCCGATTCGAATTTTGAAGAAACTACTTTGCATTTTTGTCACCTCTTAAAAAGCAGAGCAAAGCAAAGCGTGGGTTAGCTTGACGTTCTGCAGTTGTCTGTGTTTTCCTCATCGCTTTGGTTTCACCAGCCCCCTTTCTGTCGCTCTGTGTCACCTTTTCTCGCCCCCTCAAACCTACAGGCCACGGAAAGTTCTCTCCTCAGGGACCACACCTGCCGGGGGTGGCTTTCAACCGCCCGCTCCTTCGCTCGGTTCCTGGAAGCAATTGTCTGATGTAAAGCTTGACAAAAGCTATGTGAAATGCAGAACGAGAAGTAGCTTCCGCCTGTTCTTGTCATTGGCAAAGGAGAAGATTACAGAGCCCTTTTGAGTTAAAGGCACCCATGGTAAAGATGGGCAAAACATTTAACAAATAAAATAATGCCCATGCTGTTAATGAGCTGGATGACGTTCAAAATGAACAAATAATCATGCTAACTTATGGATATACACACAGCAGGTATGTACAATAATGCCTCCAAAACACTGAAAACAAAGGAGCTTAAAGGGCAACAGGTAGAAACAATCCAGTCAATTAGCAAACAGGAGACATGGACGCCGTGTTCAGACACGTGTTCGCCTACAATGCATCCTTAACATACTACATTTCACAAAAAACTAGTAGACAGTATGCCAACGGTACATAGCATGTGAACATTGAGTACGGCAAAATTTCCCGGATGACATACTCCATTTGGGAACATTTTGAGTAGCCGAGAGATGTTACTAGACCATGCTTCACGCCCCAAAATGCAATGCGTTGATTATCTTCTGGCTTTGACAGATTGCGAAACTGTGCAGAGGTTGTGGTCACATGTTTCAGTCGAGTATACTAACAATTTAAGCAAATATTGGTAAAGTAGTATACTAGATTTCGGTTTCAGTCAACAGTATGCAGTATGTACTCATTGAGTATATAGTAGATAGTATTAAAGTATGTGGTCCCTAACTCAGCATCGAGCTGGATTGAAGGTGTGGGCGTGACAAAATGAAGCAACAAGACTAACTACAATGTTAGCTCTTAGCTTTAGCAAAGCTCTTAGCTTTCCAGACATACTTTCGCTGTTGTACTGCACGGACTGCAAATCAATTTGATGCATTGTGCTATATGACTGTTTCCACAAGATGACTTTGAGTTTAGTGCTTGCTCGAACCATGATTGTTTCACCTAGCAGTGGGACTGCAGACAGGCACTGCGTCCGATTTCCGTTGGGCCTTTAATGAAAACACTTTATTAAATCAAATTAATTATTGGCACTGTTTTCACCCTGCCGCAGATCAAATCATTTCTCATTTATGCATTTGCTTGTCAGTTCTCTCCGGCTCGCTCCACTAAGTAAGCGCATTAGCAAGGCGTGACTGTGTCAAAAGAGAACCCGGAGCCGATGATCACCACGGTCATGGCGGGAGCTGTGGCAACACCAACGATCAAAACCCAAGACAACAGTCGATTCTTTCAGTGGGCTGTTGAGTCATTGATTTCACCGGGGGGGGGGCTTACGTCCGTGCTGTAAGCGAAGATGTATAATTAACGACAGCATGCTTCGTACTGAACCGAGCGTAATCTGGATCAAGCGCACGCCGTGCCAACTAGAGCAGATTGGCAGAATTAAAAGGAGGAGGACGTGGGGCGCTGTGGTCCCTGTGTTCGGCAGCCTAATGTACATTTGCTGTATTTCCTGCTGCCTTCAGATGTCCTTTTAGACCGGCCAAGGCAGCTAAACTAAAGGGCAGGAGGGTGGAGCGGCTGGGGGTGGTGTGATCCAGTGATGGGCAATTTGTTGTTGTGAAAATGGTACCATGGAATCAGTCCAGTAACCCCCCCCCTCCTCCACCTCCTTCCTCCTATCCCCCTCTCTAGGCAAACAGACTTGTCCACCGGAGAAGTTTGACTGTGGGGGCTCTACCAACAAGTGCGTTTCGTTGTCATGGCGATGCGATGGCGAAAGGGACTGCGAGAACGGAGCAGACGAGGAGGACTGTGCTGCTGGTGAGTGTGTGTGTGTGTGTGTGTGTATGTGTGTGTGTGTGGGTGTGACAGCCATGATTAACAACAGAAATCAAACAGTCTTGTTCTTATCTACCAAAGTTGACTCCATTAGAATAAGTACTCACTTTGAATTTAATTACTTCACATTCTTCACATTTCGTTTTCTCTGACCTTGTGCAATAGAGGACACTGCTCTTGAAAACAGATCTTGCTTATCTATCACACAATTCCCAACCCATCTGCAGATTTATTACATTGCTGTGGGGTGTTGCAGGCCCCAATAATTACATCAGTTTAGAGGACAAATCCAACTTTGATGTGAAATCAACCCTCCTATTCCATATCAAATGCAGAAATTGATCTGTGAAAACAACACTGGTCCGCCCCTAGCCGTTTTTCCTTCCACCTCTACCCCAAATCTGTATTCACCACAAGACGCCACAGGTCCATCAAAGATGGCCGTTCTATCTTAATGAGCCAATCAGACAGCTCCCGCCAAACGTTTCTGCAGGCTCCCTGCGGTGACTACCGTTGCCCTACTTATGGGGCGGCGTGAAGAATCGGCTTCTCCATTCTCTCTCTCTCTCTCTCTCTCTCTCTCTCTCTCTCTGTAAGTTCTCAGCACGTAGAGAAAATGCATTGCGGCGACAGCTTGGTGGGGGGTGGGATGCAAGGGCTTTGAAGCTACGTAGCAGGATGAAAACTGACTGGGGGGAGTGTCATAGTGTCCTTTAATGGAGGGACCAGAGCAGAAAGATGAGGCTGTGTGTGTTCTACTGGATCTTTATGTGACTCTGGGTTTGTCTTGTATACGGCCTCATGACCTGCCTCACTCAATCGATTCGCATGTCCTGAGACAAAACCCTGGCGAGCCTCACACAGCGCATTTCGGCGGGGAACCCCATCCAACCCCATCCAACCCCGTCGGGTCTGGGAACACACGGTGTCCTCGTAACCAGCGGAAACGACATTGCTTGGCGTGCCGAAAGGCTTACTTCAATATTTCTGCGCCGTCCGGTCCACAGCTCTCCGTAGCCCGTTCTAAATCTCCAAATGGCCTACCCTTAGCGAGCGTTCCAATCCCATCGACTTTAGATCTAATGCCTTCTTAGCGCGCAGCGTTTTTTCTCTGCCGGACCGATCTGTGAAGAGCCACTCTAGCCTGCTTTAATCCCTTTCTCATTCTAATGTCGGTATTGACGCGGCCATCTAAGCTTCTCGATAGTGACACGGGGGTGGTGTTGGTGGTGGGGGGTGATGTGGAGCGGCGCGCGTGTGTGTGTGTGTGTGTGTGTGTGTGGGGGGGGGGCATGTGGTCAGGGTCGCCATCCCAGCTGACCCTCCAGTAGCAAACAAAGACGTCCTCCCTTCACTCTTCCCACGTGGGAGTTTGTCTTTTACTATTTTCTATTCTGCGCTGGGTCTGAAACAAACCTGAGTTAGCCTGAAGACAGCTACCATATGGGAACCCCACACGCTGTTCTATTTCGCCAGAGCCTGGTAATTGATTTCCTGCCGGCGTTCACGTCAGAAATACGGAGTGTCATGCTGCTATAATTACAGCCTGCAGAAACAGCTTCCCATCTTTCATTAGCAGAGATGGGATGCAGGTAGAGGATGGGGGGTGGGCAGTGCCTGCTGGTCTCCAGGCATCTCTCCTGCTGTCTGACTGACCGCTTAGAGGGGGAAACAGCTGGAGGATCCCCTCCAAAGCAACCTCAATCTCGCTGTGTGTGTGTGTGTGTGTGTGTGTGTTTGCATTGAGAGGCAGGCAACAGAGGCAATTTTAGGACTTCAAGACACCCGTCCCGGGGCTTAGTCCAGACCAATTTCTTTGTTTGTTTTTTTCTCAACTAATGTTGTTAACCTATTCAGACTAGCAAAAAGACATGCTATTGATTGCTTGCTAATCGCAATCTTTGAACGGGATGGCTTACATTTACAAAGGTCTGTAGTATGGCTATATAGGTCAACTTTAGTTCCGACAATGTCTTCTCTTTTTATTCGAGAAAAGATCATGTTGTTTTGTATAGTCTAAATCGTTCTGCGAAAATGCCATTGTAAGCGCTGCATTTGTGGTCACGCGATACAGTAGACTACAGCGTCTAATGTTAGTAACAGGGGTAGCGACCACCGTGACTCAACGCTGACTAATTGACATTGCCTTGTTGTATGAGCTCATAATTCATGTTCAAGATATTACATATTTTGACAGTAAAAAACAAATTGCCGTGGCTAAGAAAAAAGCCCTGAGTATGTAGCTATAGCCCAATAGCCAGGCCCGAAATGCCCCCCCCCCCCCACACACACACACACACACACATAACTGTATAGTCTGTTTTCTTCCACAATAGCACCATAGCTGTACCCTAGCGGCTCCCTCTCTGTCTCCCGACTGAACTGCAGCGGACATGTTTGAACACCAACAGAAGAAGAACTTGAAAAAATGAGCAGCCCACTCCTTGTAGGCTAATATTTCCCGTCCACACGAGCATGTAGACGCAGGCGCACACGTTAGAGAGCAAAGCCCTCGCAGGCACACAGTCCCATTCACTGACAATAGTCCGCGGGTGACAAAAAGGGTGGGAGAAGCAAGGGTCAGTAAAAGATTGCCCTTCCAAAATGACGGCCGCTTTTTGTTTTGATTCAGTTTCGTGCTTGGCTGAGCGTGCCGCCACAAAAGACACGTCCCAGAGTGGCTGATCTTTGGACTTAATCCCGCCGAGGGACACCGAACCGGAACACGGCCCCAGCCCCCCGCTCCGCTCCCAGCGAGTCCCAGAGAGTCGCGCTCCACCTTGATCCTCTGTTGGAACTTGGAAGCCGCACAGTCCTTAGCACAAATCTTCGTCTCCTCCCAGGCCTGGCTTTTGGAAAGTAAAATTGTTGCCCGGGCACTCCACTAATTGAGTCATCCACTCGATGAATTATGTATAGAGTGGAATCCTGCGATCTCCAGGGTGAGCTTCAGCTGATTACCAGTACATTCGGCAACGTGCCGTTACACCCTTAAAGAAAGTTTAGCGGCTCTTCCGCTGATGTGGGTTAATGCACACTTACTACATACTTGCCTGGAGACGTATTTTAGGAGCGTGACTGTCTCGTGGAATTAGGCATGGTAGGTTAGCGTGTAGGTTTGTTTGCTCTGTGTCAGAGGGAGTTTGTGTGTGTGTGTGGTGCAGTTTAATGTTTTGAGTCTTGTGTATTTTGTTTGCTTGTTTATGCCCTTAATAAATATTTCAGCGAGCTTACACAGAGCCAGATGCACCATGAGTCCGATGTGAGACTCACTTTGCACACCAACGCAGCACGCCACTTTGCTTCTCCACGTTACATAACAGAATATACCATGGGCCTGACTCGGAAAAACCAAAGGCCGGCTCTTCGCAGGCAAGCCATGCAAACCCACCGGAGACCAGTCTCTCCATTTCAATTTGCCCATTTGAAAGCATCATGCACGGGGGGGCGTGGACGCCGTTTGCATTTGGAATTCGTCTCGACATTTTTTGCCTCCCTCGCTTTGTCTCAGTCCGTCTTCGGCCCTGGAGGCCGTGGCCAGCCTTGGGTCAATAACAGCTGCCAGATCCCGCTAAGAGTAAACGCTCTCCTTTGATCTCCCGTCCGCTGTTGAGCAGCTCTCTGCTTTATTAAAGCACCCCCTTGGCAGGGTGAACGTGTGAGGGGCGTCAGAGGCGAGGAACGGCCCGCTATGGATAACCACCCCCCCCCCCCCCCCGTCTGCCCCTCCACCCGACCTTCGTGTGGCAGAGTCAGGCTCAGAGAACCGCCACAGCCCCCCGCTGGTGAAGCCCCATGAGATGGTGTTGGGTCATACCTAGGTGGAGAAAGGAGCGCTTTCAATATGCAAGGCCATTGATGTTGAGGACATTGCTGGTGTGCAGCAAGAGTAGAGTGATGGAGGACCTGTTGCTCATACTCACCTTTTCTCCTTTGTCTCTCCCTCGGATGCCGCAGCTGTCAAGCAGTTTCACTCTCTTTCTCTCTCTCTCTCTGCCGTTCTCGTACTTTCGCCTTGTCTCTCCTTTATCATACTTGCTTGTGCAGTTCACACACACACACACACACAGAGATACTATAGATACATTTTCACCTCGACAAGTGCGTCATCATTCTCTGCAGCAGTAAGCAGGGCCTAATGCGAGCTGAACGCCGGCTCGGTCGTTTCCCCCCTCTACCTCGCAGGCTAGCGGTTGCCCCCCGGTATCCACCGCCTCCCTTCATCAACGTCGCTCCTCTCCCTGCCAGGCTGCACAGTGAACTGGGTCACGCGGCGAGCTGCGGACAGGACGTCACATGAACGCTGCTTCAACTGAAAACTTCAGAGCCTAGAGAACTTATCGTACAGCGACTCGCTAGGAGATTTCGCGTCACCTTTGAGACGCTCATTTCCAAGCGAACCTACCTACTGTATTTAAAAAATGTAGCCCACGGCAGCGGGCGCATTGCCAAGACAAAATAAAAATTCAACTCATTCGTTTAGTCAGGCTCCCAAAGTGAAAAGCAAAGTTTCCCTCCGTGCAGATGGAGAGTGTTTTTTACTAATGGCCTTCCCCCTCGTGTAATGTGCATGTTTAGCGAGCCTCCTTAATAATTCAGCGCAGATTAAGCTAAAGCCAGGGTAGCTGCATGCTAGCGTGGGTGTGTCTGTCTGTTTGTGTGTTAGGAAGTCAGATGCAGTTGGAGCCCTGTAATTATTGATGAAGACACGACCTTTTGGCTCAACTAAATCTGAAACGTTTGTTGTTGGATCGGGGAAATGGTACGGTCCATGACCGCTGCGTGCTCTGCTCAAATGAGTTTCATTCGGCGTAATGTGTGTGATTAGAAGAAAAAAAACGTGAGGAATGGAACATATGGCAAAATTAACTGGTCTGTTCGCATGTTCGCTGGCTAAATCAAATTTGAGTAATTCGTATCTATATGGCAATGGTCATTATTATGACTAGCCACTTTGCTAACTCGACTGTTTTGTTCTATCTAAACCTGCTAAAGTGCTGCTCTCATGAACGTGGTGCTGGTACGCTTTAGGCTTGCATGGAAGTTTAAAAAATCTAAGTCTAGGTTCGGAACCCCATACTTTAATACTATCTACTATGTACTCAATGAGTACATACTGTTTACTGAAACCGAAATCTACTGTACTACTTTTTTTTTTTAAGATTTCCTTAAATTGTTAGTATACTCAACTGGAACATGTGATGAAAACCTCGGTACCTTCTTTTATCCTGCCAAAGCCAGAACGAAGTTGGCGCATTGAATTTTGGGGCGTGTTTAGCAATATCTCTCAGGTACTCAAAATGTCCCCAGATACAGTGGGTGATCCGGGAACTTTTTCCATACTCGATTTTCACAGAGGGTGAAGTTCTGGCTCTGAAAAGTGAAGCCTATGCGGAAGTGTCTTAAACCTGCATTCTTTCTAATAACAAGCAGGGGGCGACTGCCTGGTTTCAGAAGCAACTACGATTGTATGGAAGTCTGAGAAAACGACCCTACTTCTCATTTACTTTATCAGTAAACATTTTCCTTACGAGTTTACGGTCTCAATCGCTAGTTTCAAGTCTTTTTCAATACAGCATGATGTTCATTTTGTAAACGATTGTCCCATTTAGAGTAAAATAGACGACAAAGCAGGGTATGCTTTAGGGCGTGGCTACCTTGTGATTGACACGCATCAGGATAGAGACGTAGAAACGGTCTCCACCCCTCGCTCCTCCCAGCTCCTCCCGAGCCCCACCCTCTCGTTCAAGTATGGTCAATGTCGTCACTTCAGGTTTAAAAAAAAAAGATGGCGATGGCCTATGAAACCAAGATGGCGATTTTCAAAATGCCCAACTGGAGGCTTCAAAACGGTGGTCCACAAACCAATGGATGACATCACGATCACTTTGTCCACTAATGTACTGTCAATGATTTTCCCATATTATCTACTGATTGCATGCTGCCTACTCATTTTCCGTCAAATGTAGTATATTAAGTATGCATAGTAGGTAGATTCAGAACACAGCCTGAGTCTTTGAACCCGGAAGGGCCAATCATACTCTTTGGCAGGGGTTTGACTTTTTTCGTCCCAAAAAAAGTTCAGGAAATGATTGTAAATGATTTCCATTATTTTAACTGAAGCTTTTTTTTTTGCATTTAGATTAAGACAGAGGAATAACCTTGCTCCACTGCAGACTCTTTGAAGTGTCTCTCTTTGATCCTGTGGATTCATCCTAGCACGTATAAAACGGTAGCAGTTCCACCGTAAGCTGTCAAAAGAGCAGAGGTCAGTAGGAAACAGTCATCCGCAGTGTCAGAGAACGCGTTAAAAAAAGCAGTTCTGTTCTTCGTCAAGGAAGCAGTCACTGGACAAGGAAGCAGTCACTGTAAGCTAACCGGTGAAGGAATACAGATTTGAATGAAGATGTTGAACACAGCTTGCTAGCAGGCTCCAGACTAACATTTTACACCATGGCAGTGCTGCCATTAAGTTTTTCATTTAGTGGCAGTAGCACAAAAACTGGTGGTGGTAGGTTTTTCTTAATGAAAAACGTGCCGATACACTTCATTATTCTTGATGTTTTGTGACCGGCAATATCAGCAATGATGACCTAGTACCTCAACGCTCTAGATTGCTACTTTGCGCGGGAGAAGGCCGTCATAGTATACTATACCGCGCGAGAGACAGAGAAAGAAATGCCGGCAGTCGGTAGTTCAAAGGAGGATAATTAATAAACAAAATTGGCCAACTGTTTGACCATAATATGACTTTAGGATTTTTATACTACTACTACTACTGCTACTACTTTCACTAATAATAATAATACATAAAACAAAATGAAAACACAAACGTCAAGTCAAGTGGCAGCAGTGCCACCAATTTTTTTTTTTTTGTGGCACTGGACAGATTTACAGCAGCAAATTCCACAAAATTGTCAGTCTGGAGCGCTGAATGACCAATATCAGTAGCCTTTACACAAAGCAGTGACTCCACACCTTACCAGCCTGACCAAAGCTCTGCTGCTATCGCTGCTCTGAGCCCGACAGTCGGAGACCTCGCTGGCCTATCCGCTCCGGCACCACGTGCCTTAGATAAGGAGAGTGGAAGGGATGTGTGTGTGCACCCGTCAGAGAAAAAGACCGGAGCGTGTCTTTAAGATGTGTGTGTGTGTGAGAGAGCGAGAGAGAGAGAGAGAGAGAGAGAGCGAGCGAGCAGGAGATAGAGATCTATCTAGTAGAGAGGAGGCTGGGGCCGGCTGTGAGAGGTCTATTATCTGTCCCTCCATGGGGTTGGACCCTTCTCAGCGTCTCGATGTAATAAAACCAACATCGCCCCACTATCTACCCCACCGCCCTCCCTCCCTCCCTCACGCTCTCCCCCTCAGATAGGATGCAGGTGCATCGCCTCGCTGCACACTGTCGATGGTTCCCCCCACTGTTTTAAAGCCCCTCTCCCTCTGTCCTTCCACCTGGTTTATTTCAGACCTGAGTGATTCTCTGTAATCTCCCATTCCTCTTAATCTTTTTTTCATTTTGTTTTGGGCCAAATGGGTTTCTCGTCGTCATCTTTCTCATTGTTTTTTTACCCAAGGATAAATCTAAGGATTGCCGAGTGCTCGACTTTAACTGAGTTGAAGGAGCAAAGCGAATGTATCCAGAAAATCACAGGAAGATGTGTCTCTGCTTCACTCTAACCTCCGCCTCTTCTTCCTCCTCCTCTTCCACCTCCTCCTCCTCTTCCACCTCCTCCTCAACCCCCCCCCCCCCCCCTCCCCCCGCCAGACGCCAAGGCCTGCCCCGGCGGCGAGTTCATGTGTGGCAACCGGAAGTGCCTGGCCGCCGTCTACGTGTGCGACGGCGACGACGACTGCGGCGACGGCAGCGACGAGCTCAAGTGCTCCGCGGCCCCCCGGGCCACCTGCGGCCCCCACGCCTTCCGCTGCAACTCCTCCGAGTGCGTGCCCGTCATGTGGGGCTGCGACGGCGACCCCGACTGCCCCGACGGCTCCGACGAGTGGGCCGAGCGCTGCGGCGGCGACGGCCTGCACCCCTACCCGCCGGGCCGCCGGGCCAACTGCACGGCCGAGGAGTTCCGCTGCGCCAACGGGGAGTGCGTGCGCCTGGCGTGGAAGTGCGACGGCGACCCCGACTGCAAGGACAAGTCCGACGAGGCCGACTGCCGTAAGTTGGCTCCTCCTCGGGGCCCGGCGAGCGGCGCGTCGCGCTAGGGGCCGTGTACAAAGTTCAAGCGCGTTTTCCAGAGTGTGTCCCGCGCGTCCCACAAAGTGCTCCCAGAGAAGCGCGTTGAGCCGTCGGTGAGCAGTTTAACTTCGCATGAGTTGACCTGCCCTTCAGGAAGTGATTGACACCGGCTGACTCGGCCGTAGCTCGTCCGTAAGCAGCGTGGAGCAGAGAAATGAGAGCGATATATGAACTCTGAAGGTCATTATCCCTGGACAAATCGCTCAATCCAGCCTTACAATGCCTGTTGGCTGGTGGGATACCAGCAGCAAACATATATTATCTCCCTCTCTCCAGCATCAATTTGTCAATCCCATTCTCCCTCTGCCTGGCAGAGAAATTCTCATTCTCGGGGGTTTGTCTTTGGGAGAGAGGGGGTGTTTGTTTTCGTTGACGGCGTGCGCCTGTGATAAAACAGGGGTTCTAGTTAGCCGGTGCACCCAGGGAGGAAGAGAGGGAGCCCCCTGGTTCTTTTACCCCACTCGGCTAGCTTGTCTCCCTTACTGGTTATCAACACACCTATGTCCTGTCGGTGTCTTCAATGCCAGTTAGCAGGGATTCATGTCCTTCCAGCCAATGGGAGGCCACTGTGCCCAGTGAGGCGGGGGGGTGGGACCAAAAGGTCACGGGTTCAAAGCAACCAGGACACACACCACCCTTGAGCAAGGCGCTTGTTCCTAAGTTACTCCAGGGGGACTGCCGCTGACCTTCGCATTGGATAATAGCATCTGCTAAATGATGCAAATGTAGGTGTACAGTGACCGGAGGTTGCTAAGTAACCCAGTTGTGCCATTGAACAAGCTTTTCAAAGCTTTTGCATAATCGCGGGGGCTAGGCAAAAAGACATTGGACACTATTAATAACTAGATACTATTCGTATTGACCAACCGGCTTCCTTATCGACACCTATTCTCCTCTAAAACTCATATTCATAACATTCCGTTCATAAAACGGCACACTCTGAGTCGACGCGGCTATCGAGCACGTCTGCAGCGCCATAGTAACAAATGGCCGTCTGCCAGAGTAAACGAAACGCTGGCCGCTGTGTGTGCAGAACAGTGGGGTTGGACTTATTCTGATCGCTAGCTCTACGATTGATCCTGCAGATAGGGAGTGATTCTCCGCCTGCCATGGGAGATAATCACTTTCATCCTCCTGTCTGTCTGTCTGTCTGTCTGTCTGTCTGTCTGTCTGTCTGTCTGTCTGTCTGTCTGTCTGTCTGTCTGTCTGTCTGTCTGTCTGTCTGTCTGTCTGTCTGTCTGTCTGTCTGTCTGTCTGTGTCTGTTCGCCTGCCTGTCCGCCTCCCTGTCTGTATGTGTATGTCTGTCTATCTATGTGTGTGTCTGTCTCCTCCTCTGCCTCTATCTCTGTCTGTGTGTCTCTGTCGATCTCTCTGTGTGTCTGTCTGTCTGTGTCTCTGTGTGTGTCTGTCGTTCTATCTGTGTGTGTGTGTGTGTGTGTGTGTCTGTCTGTGTGTGTGTCTGTCTATCTCTGTCTGTGTCTGTGTGTGTCTGTCTTTCTATCTCTACATATGTGTGTCTGTCTGTCTGTGTCTGTCCGTGTGTCTGTTTGTCCGTGTGTCTGTCTGTCTGTCTGTCTGTCTGTCTGTCTGTCTGTCTGTCTGTCTGTCTGTCTGTCTTTCTCTGTGTCCTCCTCTGCCTCTATATCTGTCTGTATATATCTATCTCTGTCTGTGTCTCTATCTGTGTGTGTCTGCGTTATTCAGCATTGCCACCGCCCCAGCTCCCCTCTGCTCCTGATAAAACTAAATCCTACCCTCCTAGCTCCACCACTTCTAGATGTTATTTCTTTGTTTGGCTTCTTGGCCTGGTTGGGAAGCGAGGCGTTAAAGATGGTGGGGAGGAGGGCTGGGATGTGCCGCCATCTTGGACCAGGGTATTGAAAACCATTCATCGTGAGCCCACAGGTTAACTGTGGGAGCGAGGCACACTCACTCGCTAGATGATGTATGTATCTGTTGAGGAATGGACCTACATAGATAGGTTTGAAGTTTATCGAAGCCGTCTTGTTTCTTATTCTATCTGTGTGTGTGTGTGTGTGTGTGTGTGTCCCATAGCCCTGTTGACATGCCGTCCAGATGAGTTCCAGTGTGGCGATGGCTCTTGTATCCACGGCACCAAGCAGTGCAACAAGGTGCACGACTGCCCTGACCACAGTGACGAGGCTGGGTGTGTCAATGGTAGGTCTACCTGTCTGTCTGCCTGTCTGTCTGCTTGTCTACCTGTCCATCTGTCTGTAAACCTGTCTGTCTGTCTGTCTGTCTGTCTGTCTGTCTGTCTGTCTGTCTGTCTGTCTGTCTGTCTGTCTGTCTGTCTGTCTGTCTGTCTGTCTGTCTGTCTGTCTACCTGTCTGTCCGTCAATATCTATCTATCTTTATTGTGTCTGTCTGTCTGATTGGGTGTCAAAGGCTTGGCTTTCCATATTGACCTATAGCCTTGCTACTAGCTAGCATACCTCCAGACTGAAAGCTGTGCGTCTCCTGTGAATACCCCAATATAAACATGTAGAGTGCTACTCTGATGATAGTCCGTCAGTTGAGCCCAGTCAAGCCAATGGATTTCTAAGCTGTACAAAAGAAATGCAATAAACTCAGAACTTTCCATTATTCCTCTAAGGCCTAAGACTTTAGATGAATACGCCATAACTAGTTTTAGGAACCCTTTGAGGGGGATTTCACGTCTCAGTGTGAATTTGTCCCCGCGCTGCCGATCACACCGGTGTGTTTCCTCTGCCAGCCACCAGGTGTGAGGGACCCCTGAAGTTCCTGTGTAAAAACGGAGAGTGTATCGACAGCGCCAAGGTGTGTGATTCCGTGAAGGACTGCAAGGACCGCTCCGACGAGCCCAAGAAGGAGTGTGGTAAGGACACACACGGGCGCGCGCACACACACACACACACACACACACACACACACACACACACACACACACACACAAACACACACCTCTTAAACCACATCTTTTACAGAGTATCTTCACCAACGCCAAGCCATGCTACACAAAAAAACATCTTCAAAGTACAAATACGTTTGTCTCTTCATAGATTAGAATTCATCATTCAATCATCTTTTAATCCCTTTGAAATGATGAAACGCTCCCGAAATAACAGAACTAGATCCCCTGTTCAAATAGCGTGCATCGTTTTGGAGTTGCGGGAAAGGCTTTGTCTTACCCCTTTGTCTTTGTGTTGGAGCCAATGCATGACCGTGTAAGGTAAACGTGCGCAAGCCCTCTTGCAGATGTGTGCGCCTGCTCTGCCTAACTCAATGGGACTATCTCCCTCCTACTACGGCGCCTTTCAAAGGCTGGCGGGGCTGACTGGAATTAGCAGCAGCCTCAGTTGATCAAGAGGAGAACAGCCTCCCCGTACTCATTACCATCAAAGGGGAGAGAAAGACATGTCCTTGCCTCGGCTCTGTGATGTTTCATTGTGTGTTTGTGTGTGTGTGTGTGTGTTGAAGAGCAAAAGAAAGAGCATCAAGGGTGTGAGTGTGAGTGTGAGTGTGAGTGTGAGTGTGAGTGTGAGTGTGAGTGTGAGTGTGAGTGTGAGTGTGAGTGTGAGTGTGAGTGTGAGTGTGAGTGTGAGTGTGAGTGTGAGTGTGAGTGTGAGTGTGAGTGTGAGTGTGTGTGTGTGTGTGCATGCATGTGCGTGTGTGTTGAAGAGCGAAAGAGAGAGCAGCAAGGGTGTTTGTCTGTGTGAGCGTGTGTGTGCGTGCGTGTGTGTGCGTGTGTGCGTGTACACAGAGAGGTTGTTAGAGAGTCCTGTCTCTGGTGCTTTCCTCTCTGACTCTGTCACCTCGCTCTCAGAGTGGAAGGCCAGGAGGCAGGTGGCAGGCCAGGCCAGAGCTGGCTCTGATTGTTCATTTCCCCGGCTCTCCCAGGGCTGCCGACAGATTGTCCCCCTACCTCCAAAGAAGAGAAAGAAAAATCGAGGGAGAGACAGAAAAGTGGGAAGATTGAGACCGAGATGCTTCCTTCTCCATTGTAGTTACTTCCTTCTCTATTTAAATTGCTTTCCTATTAAAAGCAAAGATAAAACGAACAGAAGTACACTTATTTCATATAACAGGAAGTGAAAACACATATTTCGGCTTTTCTGGGGGGAAAATATGTAATTTATATTGTGTTTCCTATCTAGTTATGTAGTTATTTTGCCTATTGATGTAATAAATGTATGTTGCAGTAACATTACAAGCCAGATTGTGTTGTTGTTCTGTAAGGATAGATCTTTGACTGATACTTGGCACTCATACTTTAGTTGCTGGGAAGTATTCACAGCCCCAAATAATTCTTTTGGAATTGAATATGTTGATAGTATTGTTTATGGATTGGTCAGTTATTGCAGTCACATGTTACGCACGTTCTAGGAATACTGGTACACCCATGTCTAATCAGTTGGTGAGGGACTGGGTCACCCAGTTCTTTTATTTCCTGTAGACCAGGGCCATCTATGTCGGTGGGGTATAAATATTCTGTGAATTCCCTGGCACGGGGCCCTCGACCTAGGTAGTGAACCACTCTCATCTTGGGTTGTGGTGTGCATAGGAGGGCCCATGGACAAACAAGTCGTATTTCCTTTGTCCTTGATGGGGTTAGGATTTAACACTGGATAAGTTCTTACAACCTGAATTTACTAAAAGAACCTGAAGACAGAGTTTTTTCGTCCACAAATAGATGGGTGAAGAGAAAGGAAAGGGAGAGAGAGAGAGAGAGTGGGAGGGTATGGAGCACCCCTGACCCCGCTGTCTAAACCCTGCAGTTCCTCTGAAACAGAGTCCTGGAGCCTACCGTGCCCAGACACACACACACACACACACACACACACCCTTGTGGTACGTAGGTGACTCTGCCTGTACAGTGTGAGAGAAAATAGAGGAGGGCCCGCGAGGGATGAAAGGAGAGTATTTAGGGACCTGTGAACTGACTGTTGGATGGAAGACAGAAAAGCTACAGAAACAACAGAAAAGAGGACGTTGGAGGGAGGAAGAGGGACAGAGGGAGAGAGAGGGAGGGAGGGAGGGAGGGAGGGAGAATATTTAGGGACCTGTGTGACTGTTGGATGGAAAACAACAACAGAAAAGAGGACGTTGGAGGGAGGGAGGGAGGGAGGGAGGGAGGGAGGAAGAGAGGGAAGGAGGGAGGGAGGGAGGGAGAGGGACAGAGGGAGGGAGGGAGAGTATTTAGGGACCTGTGAACTGACTGACAGAAAAGAGGACGTTGGAGGGAGGGAGGGAGGGAGGAAGAGAGTGAAGGAGGGAGAGGGACAGAGGAAGAGAGGGAAGGAGGGAGGGAAGAGAGGGAGGGCTGCCCCTGCTGTTTCTCTCTCCACCCCTTCCCTCCCCTCCTCATCAGCCTCCTCATCAGCCTCCTCATCAGCCTCCTCATCAGCCTCCTTCTCAGCTCTTTAATAGAGCGTGCAGGCGGACACCTTACCCGTCCTGCTGCTCGACCAACCCCAAGCAACATGAGTGAATAACACACACTCGCCAACGAACGCACACAAAGATACACGTATTTCATATTATTTGTACAAGGTTGACTGACTGAGACGAAGTCTCTTTTACAGCAGTGCCCTGTTTAGAAGGCAGGCACAGAAAAAGGAAATATAATAAAGCAACAAAACAAAACGAAAACATTTCAAACAAACAAATCGTAAAACTGCTTTTCAATCCGACACGCGGTATAGCGGTATAGTCCGTCCCGCCCAGAACCCCACATCAGTCAGTCCTCCAGGGCCTCAGCCCACCACGCCTCTTGTCTGTCAAATGCAGTTAACATAAGGTGGACTCTGGACGGATGTGCAACAACTTGTGAGAGGAACAAGATGGAGTGTTGGAGGAGTGCTCTGGGGCTGCTCCGGAGCAGAGGCGGTGTGCCACAGCGCAAAGATGAGGAGAAGTAGGGCGTTGCTTGGGGGCAATTATCCCACTTTCGGCAGAGGTCGTGTTGTTTGGCAGCGAGGCTTTGGACCAGGGACAGTCTCTTGCTTGCCAAGTGGCCTTGCTAGCAGCGGCGGACTTCAACCAATGCAATGCTGTCTCCACTGGGCCAAGCATGGGTGTGCTCATACTCTGACCCAACTAAAACTACCGTTCCCAGTTTGTGTCTACCGAGGTCATGCTGGCGGAGTCTAGTTGAAGCATTAGTTTGATGAACTAAAATAAGTTGCCTTTAGCATCTTGATTGGAGATGGGTTCAAAGGGCAGGTATTCTGAGTTAAAAAGTTCTAAGATAAATCACTTGACTAATAAAAC
>CM030189.1:11327526-11347526 GCA_017639675.1 Aplochiton taeniatus
CGCGCTGGTGAAGGGTCGAACTGTGAGAGTCTCTGTTTGGGAGCACCTTGTCTTAAGGAATTGAAATGTATCCCTGTAACTTTTTTTGTTCTGCGTCTGTTTGAAAATTGCTGTCAGCCGCCATATGAATTTATTTCACGGACGTAAACAAGAGCCGGGTGTCGTTTTTTTTTTTTAGCAGTGGCAAAAACGGGCTTTGTTGTTACCTCAGTGTTTGGTTTCACATGTCCATGACAAGATAGCTGTTTTACGGATGCATCACCTGCTAGAGACACCTGGACCTGGGAAAGCCCGGGGTTTTGACACGCTGGATAAATCTCTTGCTCTTTTCGACGTCCCTGCCCTCCACCGTGGTCCGAGGAGACCCCGCGGTGCTCCTCTGCTCCCCATTGAGCACCCGCCGTGTCCTCAGGCTAAGTGTCTCCCTCCCTGCCCCCCCCCCCCCTCTTCTCCTCCAGGCAAGAGCCCCTACCTGCTGTTCACCAACCGCCACGAGATCCGGCGCCTGGACCTGGCCAAGCGGGACTACAGCCAGGTGGTGTCCACGCAGAAGAACGCGGCGGCGCTCGACCTGGACGTGGCCAACAACCGCGTCTTCTGGTGCGACCGCTTCCACCGCAAGATCTACAGGTACGCCGGCGCCCGCCGGACCCCGAGTCGCCTTGCTTTGCGGCTTTGATCACCCATGCCCGGCGTTCTCAGGACACTTTGGCGCGGAGGCGGAGCTTTGAGAATGAACCTGGTGCTAATAACACCAAGATACTTTCCAACTCATTTTCACGTTTAGTTTGACTTTGATTTGATTTCATTGAAATCCTCCTTACTTTCTTTCACTTTAGTAACGACACACTCCCCGTAGACCAGGATCTGAGGAGCAGGGTCCATGAAGCCCCCCCCCCCCCCCCCCCCCCCCAGCCATGCTGCAATCTTTCCGTATCCTGGCTACCCGCGTCCCAGCAGAGCTCGCTAATTGGAGCGGCGCTCTCTTTAGAGCTCCCTGGCGAGGAGCCTTAAGATAGAAGGCCGCCCCGCTCCGCAGGGCGTAGGCGGAGGCACCTGTCCTCTCCCGCCCCGGTCTCTCCCTGACCCCCCACAGGGCCCCCGTCACTGCGAGGCAGGCCTAACCCCCGGGGGGAGCCGGCGGTATTGTCATCCAGGGGCTCACCTTGGGCGCGGCCTGGCCGCCAAATGAACCCGTTTTCGGGGGGGGGCCTCAGGGCTTGTTACCCCAACGTTCAATCCCAATGCACTGGAGCACAGAAGACGGGGATGATTGTGCAGGGGAATTAGAACCCGGGAATTGTCTCTCCTCTAGAGGCTAATTCCAAATGCAGTTCATATTGTTGACGACTACAGATACTATGTGAATAGGAAATGTCCACCATAGCAAGTGTCTGTTCAAGATGTGTTGGGAAGTCATTTCGCTAAAAGGACTTTGTAGGTTTGACAAATCTCGGCCATATTCCCTGACACATTCCCCCACATTCATGTGCACCCCCTCTCCTCCTCCTCCTCCTCCTCCTCCTCCCTCCTCCAGTGCCTTCATCCAGGAGGCCAGCGACCCGGCCCAGCATGTGTGCCTGGTGGACTCGGCCCTGCAGTCCCCCGAGGGCCTGGCCCTGGACTGGCTCCAGCACAACCTCTACTGGAGCGACTCCGGGGAGCGCAGCATCTCCGTGGCCTCGGTGGACGGCTCCAGGAGGAGGGTGCTGGTCAACACGGAGCTGAGCGCACCGCGGTCCATAGCCCTGGACCCACACAGGGGGTAACACGAGGGGGGGGGGGATCGTGACTTAAAGAGACCTAGAAAACATGATCATTCAGGGAATTAGAAAATAGTATAAATGTGATTTAATAGAGGAAAGAAAAGGCAGTGTGTGTGTGTGTGTGTGTGTGTGTGTGTGTGTGTGTGTGTGTTCCCCAGCATTTCTGGACGTTTGGGGCATCGTGACTTAGTGATCGTGTCTTCCATGTCTCTTAAGGGGTTACAAAATCCTATTTATGTGATGATTAAAAAAGTAAAGCAAAGCCAGTGTGTGTGTGTGTGTGTGTGTGTGTGTGTTCCCCAGCCCTTCTGCGTTCCGGTGAATGCACATTGGTAGGTAGGTCGATGTCAAGCCGGGCTCCAGGCTTATCTTTGATCACCGGACGAACACACCGTTGGATGCTAATAGTTGCGTTCTGCTCTGTTGCTCTCCAGCTTCATGTACTGGTCCGACTGGGGCACCCGGGCCAAGATAGAGAAGGCGGGGATGAACGGGGTGGACCGCCAGGTGTTGGTCTCCGAGAACATCGAATGGCCCAATGGGATCACTCTAGGTCAGACTTCGCCACGTTCAGATTTCACGTGTTACCAGCTAACGGGAATTGGACAGATGTTCGTTGTTTAATCGTAATGGCAGTTTGTCTTGTAGTTTGAAGACATTGAAGATCATTTTTAGGCATATTGGACAATGTCTTATGGATTTTTATGGGAACAACTTATGGCGATACTAAACTGTGAAAACCCTTGGTTCTAAAAGGAGTCGATAGCACCCTGAAGCGTTTGCCGGGTGGGGTATTGATTGGCTCTAACCGCTGGTGTGTGATTGTGTGTGCCCTGCAGACGTAGCCAACAGGCGTCTCTACTGGGTGGACTCCAAGCTGCACCTGATCTCCAGCGTGGACCTGAACGGAGCCCACCGCAGAACGCACCTGTCCTCCACGGAGAGACTGGGTCACCCCTACGCCCTGGCCGTGTTTGAGGTGACAGTCTGTGTGTGTGTGTGTGTGTTAGTGTGTGTGTGTGTGTGTCCTGACCATGTTTCTCTGTCAGTCAGCCAAAGCTACTATTATACTGTATGTTCATCTGCCTGTCTCTCTATCTGCCTGTCTGCCATTCGGTCTGCCTGCCTGCCTGCCATTTAGTCTGCCTGTCTGGCGGTGTCTCTGCATTTTAGTGTCTGTCTGCTTGTACCACCATAACTTTGGGTGATGTTTCTTTGAGTGATGAACAACGGACAATTCGCTCCGTTTACCATGAACCCTTCAGCGACTGCCGCCTTCTCTAAATATCTCTTCCTAAGTGTCCTCTATTAAGCAGGGTCCATTAGCAGAGAGCACCCGGGCTGTGCTGAGTGTGTGTGGCTGTGTGTGTGTGTGTGGCTGGGTTGTGTGGCTGTGTGTGGGGCTGGTTGTGCGTCTGTGTGTGTGTGTGTGTGTGTGTGTGTGTGTGTGTGTGTGTGTGGCTGTGTTGGTTTGGTCTGGTCCCCGTAGCACGGCAGTCCTGTAAACAGAGCGGAAGACTGACTGAATAGCTGGGCCGCGCTTTAATGTCACACACACACACACACACACACACACACACACACACACTGCGGGCAACTCTGGCCGGCGGACGTCCACGCTAGCTGGCACACAAGCAGATTAAGACTCCACCGCTTGCCTACGGCCTATCGCTCGCACACAGACCTGGCCGCTGGCCTGGGGAGGCATGTATGACTGGAGTTGGAGTTTCCTATGTATTTGTGTGTGTGTGTGTGTGTTTGTGTTTCAGTGTGTGTTTGTATGTCTGAGTGTTTGTGTGTGTGTGTGTGTGTGTGTGTGTGTGTGTGTGTGTGTGTGTGTGTGTGTGTGTGTGTGTATGCGCGCGCACGTGCATGTGGGCTTCCCTCTGTGGAACTCAGTTTAAACAGTGTGGAAATGACATTGCCCTGGTGGATTATTCCTTTGAGGGACTCTAGAAAGTCAACAGTCGGAAGTAAACGGCATCTTAAGTGGAGGTTTCAGAGCTCAGCACAAGCACATTGCCACTTGTTAATGGGATCAAAAGTGTTCCCTGACAGCCAAACTGCTCCCAGGACCGCATCTTTTCCTTGTGGCAACTTTTTAAAAACGAACTGCCAGTGCAATGGAGTCTAACATTCATCCCGTTCATTCTAATTGGTTTGCGTGGCTTTAAGATGTGCTGCACTTAAATGGTAAATGGACTGCGCTTATATAGCGCTGTTATGAACTTTCCCAGTTCCCAAAGTGCTTTCCAATTTAGCCCTCTTATTCACCCATTCACAGACACATACACACACCGATGTGAACAATGCAGCCATGCTATCGGGAGCAACTTAGGGTCCAGTATCTTGCTGGAGGACACTTTGACTTGTGTACAGGGGGGGGGGGGGGGGGGAGCAGGGAAACGAACCGGCAACCTAGTGGACTCCACGCTCTATCTCCTGAGCCACAGCCACCCAAAGGGTCTCCAGGGTTGTTAACAAAGCAAAATGTAAGAGTACTTACCACCAAAACAAGCACTACTTCCATGTTTAATAGAAATACAAGCGGTAACTACAACTTTGGGCTAATTCTTTTAACAAAACAGATACTTGGCTAAAGTCATGTGACATGACATGTACTTGTGTCGAGGGGCAGGTTGGTGAGTTGTGTGTGTGTGTGTGTGTGTGTGTGTGTGGGGGGGGGGGGGGGGGTAATTCCTATCTCCCCCGTATACTGGCTCAGTGAGTTCTTCCACCTCGTCATTGAGTTCTTGCACCTCTTAGCAATCGGCGTTGGACAAAATGTTCCCGCCTTCTGTGACGTTAACCTGGACAGTTACAAGCACCGCCCCACTTCCGATTTTACCAGCCAACATTGGACGTGGATGGTAAAATGAAGAGCGCTCACGTCGACCTTTAAGGAAGCCACAGGGAACCCTGTACTCACTTTCAAATAATACCAAGCCCAGAAATGTTTTCTATTATTATTTATTCAAAAGACTTTGTCTCTTTTCCAGCGGTGCCTGTTACAATATCAGTGATATTAAAGAATGTAATTATGAACTAAAACAATAGGCGAATCCTTAAAATGTTTATCTGCCCCATAAGACTTCCGTCGCCAACATGCCGAAGTCCTAGTCCCCTATGGCCCTTGAAATGATCCGTATCCCCCAGCACCCGATGGGTCCAGGATACTGGACACGGGTTGGAATATAAATGAATCCCATGGAATACTAAGTCCATTATTTCTAGCCCGATCAAATGTTTTCAACAGTCACCTGATTCAAAGCGGTTTTGTCGGTCAAATTCACGATCGGTGAAGTTTGTCCGGGACGGTGTTTCGAGAGAGAAATAGACCAATGTGCATATCTTGCGAACACGGCATTAAAAAATCAATTCCAGCCGATAGACAAAAGTTGGCAGGCGCTGGGCAGCTGAAAGTAAGAATGATGAATTCCTCTTGGCAATGTAATGGAGCGAGTGTAGGCTATGAAAAGGTTGTAGTGAAGATGCCCTGAGGGGGGGCCTTTCAGCTGAAATGTCCCTGCAGCCATTTGCAGAACATGCCTGACTCCAGCTTGATGAAATAGCCCTGTCCCTGGCACACCACACAGTACACACCGCACAGTACACACCGCACAGTAAAAACACACGTGTGCCATCCAACGGGATTTGGGTGGCGGTGTCCATGGCAACCGCGGGAGCTTGTAGGCCCCAGCTGCTCGCGTCTTTTTTGAAGGAGATAAGGGAGCCACGGCAATCGGGAGGCAGCAAGTCACTATATACCTTCCCAAGGATGAATGGCTACAGGGGGGGCTGGAGTGGGCTACAGGGGGGGCTGGAGTGGGCTACAGGGGGGGCTGGAGTGGGCTACAGGGGGGGCTGGAGTGGGCTACAGGGGGGGCTGGAGTCGGCTACAGGGGGGGCTGGAGTGGGCTACAGGGGGGGCTGGAGTGGGCTACAGGGGGGGCTGGAGTGGGCTACAGGGGGGGCTGGAGTGGGCTACAGGGGGGGCTGGAGTGGGCTACAGGGGGGGCTGGAGTGGGCTACAGGGGGGGCTGGAGTGGGCTACAGGGGGGGCTGGAGTCGGCTACAGGGGGGGCTGGAGTGGGCTACAGGGGGGGCTGGAGTGGGCTACAGGGGGGGCTGGAGTGGGCTACAGGGGGGGCTGGAGTGGGCTACAGGGGGGGCTGGAGTGGGCTACAGGGGGGGCTGGAGTGGGCTACAGGGGGGGCTGGAGTGGGCTACAGGGGTGTCCGCGCCTTAGCTCTCGTTGGAACGCCGTGCCAAAGACGGGCCGGAGCACGGAGGAACGCGCTGGGAGAGAGAGACAAAGAGGGAGGTCCGAGATTCGGCCCGGCGTTTCCCATGACAGACAGCCGACAGACAGGTGTTGGAGTTGAACCCCGGTGTGTCTGGTTTTTCGGAGGTGTGTGTGTGTGTGTGTGTGTGTGTGTGTGTGTGTGTGTGTGTGTAGGATAGAGGAGAGCGTGTTCTGTCAGTTGTTTCTATTCTCTTGTGCCTGTCTGTCAGAGCGAAGCGTCCATGCCAGCCTCCCACTGTGTCGATCATGCATTCCCCTCTTTTCCGCCTCCCTCCGTCACCGTGACCCTGCCTCTGCCTCCGTCCTTCTCCCTCGTTCTAACCATTTATCCGTCTGTCCTGCCATCCTGCCCTCCGTCCACACTTCTCCCCTCATCTCTCCGCCCTCCCTCCTTCCAGGACCGTATCTACTGGACAGACCGGGAGCGGGAGGCGGTGTACAGCGCCAACCGCCTGACGGGCCAGGAGCTCCACACGCTGGCCGAGCACCTCAACGACCCTCACGACATCGTGGTCTTCCACCAGCTCCGTCAGCCACCAGGTCTGTGTGTGTGCGCGTCCGTGTGTGTGTGTGTGTGTGTGCGTGTGTGCGTGTGTGCGTGTGTGTGTGTGTGTGTGTTCGAAATAGGGATAAACATCGACTGAACATCGAGAAAGGCAGAATGGTGACAATGGTGTGTGTGTGTGTGTGTGTGTGTGTTTATCTGCCAGACCTGATCAGGAACACACACACACCTTTCTCCTGCACTCCCAGGACCCTGCTCAGACAGCCAGGCCAGGAATTCGGAACCAGCCGGGTTAACGACCCTCAAAGCCCCACGCTAAACGTGTCCCCTCTCCCCTCTCTAACCCCCCCCCCCCCCCCCCTCTCCTCCTCCTCAGGCCTGGACAGCTGTAACCTGGGCAGTGTAGCCAACGGCGGCTGTGACTACTTGTGTCTCAAAGCCCCTCAGATCACGGAGCACTCGCCCAAGTACACATGCGCCTGCCCGGATGGACAGGACCTGGGGCCCGACATGAGAGGCTGCGTGCCAGGTGGGGACCTGTGTGTGTGTGTGTGTGTGTGTGTGTGTGTGTGTGTGTGTGTGTGCATGTGTGTGTTCACACACAAGTTCCCCTGTTTGTTGATCCTGTCTTTTTATTTCTATATTAAATAAAATATAAATATATTATTATATTTATCACAAAATAATCTATGAAATTCATGTATAATATATGTGATGTATATGATACAAAAAGAGTGTGATCTATCTGTCCTGATGTTACCCCGTCCCTATGAGATGAGAGAAAGTGATGAGCTAAAAATGTTCCATCCCCGAGGGTTGAGTCAGGTGTTCTCCCATTAGCCTCAGACAATCTTCCACGTGACCCATATTTAACATGGCATGTTTTAAAATGGCTTCCTTCCAGCTGCGGCCCAGAACCGAACCGCCGCTCCGTTTCACCCCGGCCCCCCGGCCGCCACCCGCTCCCCGGCGGCGGAGAGCTCACTCCCCACCTCGGGCGTGTCCCAGGCAGACGCGGCGCCTCACCTGACCCCGGCCCCCTCCGGCTCGGCGGAGCCCCCGGGGCCCCTCAGCCCCAAGCCGGCGGCGGAGGGCCCTGAGGGCCGGGGCTCCAAACCCACGGCCACCGCGCTGCTCACCACCACCCTGGCAGGGGACAGCAGCATCTCCCAGCACTGTGAGTCTGTGTGTGTGTGTGTGTGTGTGTGTGTGTGTGTGTGTGTGTGATTGTTGTGTGTGTGTGTGTGTGTGAGTGGTGTGTGTGTGTGTGAACACTCCTTTATATAACTGAGAACCGTTAGCCCCCAGTCTAAGCAGAGTAATAAAGCCGCTTGGTGGAGGCCTGCTGTCCCTCCAGGCAGAGCGAGCCACCATTACACCGCACATCGAGTCCCTTCGCCCTAACCAGAGACATCACAGGACCCATATACATCATAGAGCCACTACAGCCAGCCCCGTGCTGCTCAGCCCCCAGATCACAAGTGGCCCAGTCAGGGGGGTCATTAGCCAGGTAGACGGAGCGGAGTAGCCTGGCTCTCCTGCCGAACCGTCCCCCCTCTCCCCGTTTCCCCCGGCCGTTATGTGGCTAACGACCTGGACCTCCCCGCAGCAGAGCGGCGAGCGTTCCCACGCGGGCCAGGCTAATGAGGACGGTGTGTGGCCGCCGCCGCCGCCGCCCCCTTGAGATGGACGACTGCTGGGAAAACCTTGTAGGTCGAGTCATGGAGGAAAAAGGGAGTGGGGGCTGGTGTACGTGAGCGTGTGTGTGTGTGCGTGTGTGTGTGTGTGTGTGTGTGTGTGTCAGCAGGACAGTTTGCATCGGGACATGTTAGTCAGGGGCTGTGGGGTGACTTTGGACCTAGTGGAGGCTTGTGGGAGATTATGCAGAGCAGGTCATGTGACAAGGTGATCCAGCCATTTAAATGCTGGGCAATGCCAAGTGGCCCCTAATTTTTCTCTCATTCTCTCTCCTTTTAACATCCTTTCACGCTATCTCTCTCTCTCTCTCTCTCTCTCTCTCTCTCTCTCTCTCTCTCTCTCTCTCTCTCTCTCTCTCTCTCTTTCCCTCTCTCTCTGTCGTAGGTTGCACACGCTCTGGCACACACGCCGAAATGACCCTTCTCTTCCAATGCCGCTGCCCTTCTCTTTCATCAGAAATAATCATTATTAAGGGCTCCTCTCTCTGTGTTTGTCTGTCTGTAGCCGGCGGGGAGCATTTCCTCCTGGGGGAGAACATGACGGTGGCCGTGCTGGGTGTTGTCATCCCCATAGGTAAGTCACCCCCCCCCCCCCCCCACCGACACACACAGCCTCTCCATGTCCTTGTCTGTCCACACTGCCCCTGACCCTTCCCTCCTCCCGGCCAGCCAGCACGCCAGCGTGTCTATTTTTAGACTCCGTAGTTTCACACTGACCCTGAAGGAGACAGGCCCAGAGGGCTGCCACAGCCTCTCAGGAGTCAGTGTGTGTGTGTGTGTGTGTGTGTGTGTGACATGCTGCCACACCGTATCCATCCCCCCCACCCCCGTGTTGTTGTGCTGCGGGCGCCTCTCCCTGACTCTGCGTAGGTTAGGGTTAGCAGGTGGTAGCTAACCAGACACCAACACACGGCCGAGGGGAGCCAGCATGACGGCCGTCTCCTGGGTTTTTCTCGGGGCCTTCTATAAAAGGCAAGGCTTCGGGACAGTTTAGGTAACAAGGTAAAAAAGTCTCTCTGTGCTTGCCAGAGCACAGAACAGTGTGGGATGCTTTTTAACTGCTCATCCAATGAGATAGATTCAATCTGGGACTCAGCCAATCAGTGCTAAGAGCCCTGGGTCGTTAAGGGTAACCTAATTTCACCTGCTCCACCCTCTAATTTACATAAGGGGACATACACTGAGTAAGGCAGCAGGTGACTTTCATAGCATACTAGGCACTTATGTATTTATAATAATACGATTATTACTTCAGTTACAGTGTGTTGGTGTTCAAGGGCAAATGGAGGGAATTATCCAGTATTATCATCTTTGCTCATCAGTTGGCCCAGAATTAGCTGCTTCTCGTTTAAACCTTGCAGCCATCTATCAAGCTAATCCAGATTAATTTCAAACAGCTGCCAATTAAACGTGCTGCAGCTTTGAAGGACCCCCCTCTTCAAAGCTCTGCAACCATTCATTTTCGCTGGTGGATAATGCTCAGGAACGTTATTCACCAGATGAGTTTATCAGAATCAAACCCCCCACACACAAACCCCCTCGCACGTGCCTCACCTCCACAGCCCTCCCGTGTGTGTGTACATGCGCGTGCGTGTGTGTGTGTATGAGCATGAGCATGTGTGTGTGTGTGTGAGCATGTGTGTGTGTGTGAGCATGTGTGTGTGTGTGAGCATGTGTGTGTGTGTGAGCATGTGTGTGTGCGTGAGCGTGTGTGTGTGTGCATGCGTGTGTGTGTGTGTGTGTGTGTGTGTGCGTGCGTGCATGTGTGTGCGTGCGTGTGTATCCCCGCATGCCTCCGCTGGTCTCCTCTGTGCCGTCATCTCCCGCCATTGGACTCGTCTCACGTTAACGCGCCCCCCTCCATGTCCTCCCCCCTCCACTGCCGCTGTGTGGTAAACGCATGCAGTTCCTATCGTTGCCACAGTGGTGTTCGGCCTGCTCTGCACCGGCCTCTACCTGGTGTGGCGCAACTGGCGGCGCGACGCCACCAAGAGCATGAACTTCGACAACCCCGTCTACCGCAAGACCACGGGCGAGGGCGAGGAGGACGAGATCCACATCGGGCGGGCCGACGCCCTGGGCCACCACGCGCACCACCACCCCTACCCGCCCGGCGTGGCCGTGGGGCTGGTGGGCGGCGGGGGAGGCGCCTGCCCGCAGTTCATCACCCTGCCGCTAGGGGGCAGCATGCCGGACCCGGGGACTCACTGGTACACCGAGCAGCCCATGCTCTCCACGGCTAAGTGACCCGAGGGGTGGGGGGGAGGGAGGTGGGAGGGGGGGGACACGGCCGCTCAGGCACACGCACACACGCCGAGGTGACTCGGCGAAGGGGGGGGACAGACACGTCATCCTGCCATGACTTCCATACTGTGCCAAACTGGCGTTTTGAAACGGAGCGCCCGAGGTTTGTTGTCGTCCTTTGTGAGACGTCTATTTCCCTTCCTGTCAATGCCCGGCCTTTATTTAGAACTCGTCTCCGAACCGTAACCTGAAAATGTGTTCAACCAGCGGATGTTTTGAATGCGTCTTTTTTTTTTCTTCAAAATTTGACTTCAGCCAAAACAGGAAGGGGGAAACCCGCTTCAACTCAGCCCTCCACTGCGGTTACCTTTAGCCGAAGGAGACGCTCCGTCAGTCGGCCCTCGTGTTTAAGAGTCGGAGAAGACGCTTTGTCCTTGAGCTTTTCATTTTGGCTCTCCGGTATTCCCTGGCGTCGCGTTCCCTCAGGAAGGGTTTTAGTGAAGACGCTCTCGATAACTAGGGCAGCACCTCACTTGATGGGACAATCTGCTCGTTTTTTCACCTTAGCGTTCATCGCTGTCTGTCTCGCCATCACTGAAATACACGTTCTGTTTATCATGTGTTTATCTTAGAATGGATTATTATTATTATTATCTTTTTTTATCCTTTTTGTATGAAAAGGTCAGGACAGAGGTTATCTAAGATGCGTATGTGTTTTCTCTCTCCGCGTGGGAGGCAAGTGTTCACAGCTGGGTTGTTTTTTATCTCGGAGCCCCGCCAGGCTGCCTCAAGACCGGTGGGTTGGGAGGGGGGGACTGAAGCTGGAGCAGGACAAGCAGGCATGGGGGGGGCGTTAGAGGGAGAGGACGTGTGTCTAGGTGCTGGTGAAATAGACTGTTGCTTTATGGGAGATGAGGCCTTTAAAGCCACCGTGTGCTCCGACTGTAGGGGTGCCGGGTGCATTTCTCGGGTGGGTTTTGTGGGGAGGTTTCGTTTTTGCGTGCCACCATCTGCTTTTCTTCTCGACACACACACACACACACTTCCACACCGACACACACTTCCACACCGACACACACTTCCACACCGACACACACTTCCACACCGACACACACTTCCACCCGGGCACGCACACGCGGCAGTCGGCAAGCCCAAGCACGGAGTTGCTGCCCTCGAGGAAACGTGCACGCACATAATACGCCCTGCTTTTTGAAAGCACTACACAGCGTGAATAAGCGGTCTCCCATTGAAAGCTCAGCCACACAAACACCCACACACACACACACACACACACCCACACACACACACACGGGGGGCTGATGCTTTTGGACAGGCCTGTTCCGAGGAGCTCCACGGGTGGTGGACCGCTGACAATGCCCTGTCATGTGCCCTGGTACCCAGGCAACGGGGGGAGGGGGGCACGGGGGGGGGCTGAGTCTTCCCGGTAATGATACCGAGCCAGCCAGGCACGTAGGGAGGGGGGTGGTTTTCCGGTTTGGCCTGCAGCCAATCACGCGAGCCCAGTTTGCTCTAGTACAAAGGCAGTCCCATAAACGCCATCGCCACAGCCCATTCACCATCCACCTTATGTTTACTAGTCGCTTTCTGCAATGTTGGCCGACCCCCCCCCCCCCCCGAAATATCTGGCTACGGGCCTGGACCATGTCAGCGTGATACCTCCTCCCTTTACTGTCCTCGCTCCCTTTGTCTGGTCACAAACCCTGCTCGGCCAGCTTCGATAAAGGGTGTCTTCGAATTCCCTGGGCCCCGTGTTGTTCCTGGAGATGGAACGGTGTTCTGCGGGTGAAGAGGAGCAAGAGTAAGAGGGAAAGGGAGTGTGTTCGCGTGTTTGTGTGTGCTCACCGTAGTCATGCATGTGAGCGTCTATGTTATTCCCACACAGCCATATTGGGAACGTTCCGTATGCTCCTTGTTGTACAACACTCTCTGAATGCCTTCGGAAAATGTTTTTTGTGTTGCATGGGAGAACTCGAGCGTGTGGTTGAGCGTGTGTGTGTGTGCGTGTGTGTTTACATGTCTGAGTGCGGAAACGCATGAGTGTGTGTTTGGGACAGGCTTCAAGGGTGCTTTTTGAATCATCGATTTGTAAATATGTTTTCATATTGCAAAAGAAACAACGAACTTTTGATAATGTATTATACAGATCTGTAAAAGAACAAGATGTACATAAGATTTTAGATAACAGAAAGTGTTGACAGTATATTAATTTATTTGTATAAAAGAGAGCACTGCAGTCCCTGATTGGAAGAACTTTCTCCGCCAAAGTGTTTTGTGTTGCCGTGCACCCGTTGCTATCCTTTTCCTTAGTCTTTGATGGGTCCACGTAGAACAAGGTGTTTCCCCCTCGGTGATGTTTACCGCGTTGACGTGTTTTTTTCCCCCCTGACCTCAGTGTTAATGCAAGCACTCATTATTTATTCGTGCCTTTTGGTTTGCTTTGTTGATTTGTCTTTTACTTTGGGACTTGAGAAGGTCAGGGAGCTTTATAAATCCAACTTCTGTACATGCAAAGGACATCTCTGAATCAATGCCAAACTGGTCCCATCTTTTTATTTAACTGTATTGAGGATTACTGTTTTTTTGGGAATATCACTATATATTGATATATAAAAAATGATTGAGAATCTCTTCTTTGTGTCCTTTTTTTTTATTCTGCTTCTCTCACATTGTCTAGATATTGGTGGGTTTGCTGTTCCCTTAAAACTACAGTACCCATGTTATTATATTAAACTGAACTGTGCTTATCTGCTGTCCTGTCCGCGATACCAGCAGTGAATACAGGGTACGGGTGTACAGGGTGCAGGCAGACAGGGTACGGGTATACAGGGTACGGGCATGTAGGTTACGGGTAGACAGGGTACAGGTATGCAGGGTATGGGTATACAGGGTACAGGTATGCAGGGTATGGGTATACAGGGTACAGGTATGCAGGGTATGGGTAGACAGGGTGTGGGCACAGCGTACGGGTACACAGGGTACAGGTATACAGGGTACGGGCATGTAGGGTACGGGTATACAGGGTACGGGAATGCATGGCTGTCGTTCAGTTCTGTGAAGTATAATGCTCCTTATGGACGACCGTATTCAGCTTTTGCTAGCCTTGTCCAGACTGGCCCTCGATGGGCAATCGGGGCAAGGCCTGGGCTTATCTCATACCGTTCATCCTGGAGGAATTGGACCGGTGTGGCCGGCACACACTGATCCAGGCCAGTCCCGTCATAAAACCAAGGACGACACACAGGATACCAGAGCTCCTTTGTGTTAGCGCAGGAGCCATTAGGAATCTAACCTCCAGGGAGGGAGGGGAGGGGGGGGGGGGGTAGGTATGGGAGGTCACCGTTACCGTTCCAGATGAGGCAGAGCGAGGTGTGACACAGATGTGGATGAAGCGCCCAGATGGATCCCACGGAGGCCCAGCAGGGGAGCGCTGGCCAAGGTGGGGGACGGTGCTCACACCCGCACGGCCGGCCTCGCTAGACCGTGTTACCGTGTCGTCTGCACCTCCTCCTGTTATTCATACACGCCCAGCACCGTGGGCCTACACCACACATTGCCAATCGATCGTTGGGGAACGTATGAATATAAATGAACGCTTTATGAGAGGTTGAAATGTGTTTGTGTAGAAGCAGGCGTCCGTTTTGTACGGCGCTGGGACGGAAGCTTCCAGGATTCTTGGCGCCGTAAAAATATGAAAGAATGAACAATGAGGACGTTTCTGGACGGGATGGAGTGAAGAAAGCAGCCTTCTCCTCCTTCTCTCTCTCTCTATCTCATTTTTCTCTCATTCTCTCTACTTTTAACATCCCTTCTCTCTGCCCCCCCCCCCTCTCTCTCTCCCTCTCTCCCTCTCTCTCTCTGTTCCTCGTTTCTGTGAGATGTGGATGTGTCGGCCAGTGGGGTCAGTAGTGTGGTAGGCGGGCGGGCAGAGACATTCTCAGGGGAAATGTGTGGCTTTGCTGCGGCAGGCAGATACATTCAGCCCACCATCGCCACCACCCCCACCACCACCACCACCTCAACCTCAACCCCACTCTCCTCTTATCTCTCCCACACATCATATCACACCCCTCAGCAAAACCAAAGCCCAGCCTCACAACTCCCACTGGGGAACACGGAACTGCTCAAAGTCCCCCTCTTCTATTATGGCTGACAGTCCTTTTTTAAATTCCTGCGTGGCGTGCAGGTGAGAATCTTAATGGGTTGAGTCTCCTTGCAGTATGTCACAGTTCCAATCCCATTAATGACTGTCAGCCACAGTTGAAAGGAGACTCAAATTTAATCCAACACATGAATATTCTATATTTAATGCAATGTCTGGTGTGTTTTGAAAGTGTTCAGTCTGGGATTTAGGAACGCGTGCGGTGGTTTAGGAGTGGGTAAGTGGCGCCATCTTCTGGTCACTTGTGACAGCCTCTCAAAAGCAGTCATTATTGGGCAGTACAACATATTCTGTAACTACGTTGTGTCAACGTTTATTATAACCTCAAAAAAATCGTTTTATTAAAATCTTATTAAGGCATTGATAGAAGAATCGATAACTTGAGATTGGTATACTCAGGAGGGTGAAGTTGATTAAATAAAACCTAGCTCTACATTCCTTCAGGCATTTCTGCAAGCCACATTTAAATATCAGGTTCAATACAATAAAACTGAATTCCGGTTTAAACAGCAGTCAAACCTCCTTTGTGTAAGGCATTCCACAGGGTTCCATTACGATAACTTCTGGGAACGCTGAACTATTGATTCTCAATCAGTCATGTAGGCCTGAGCATGATAAGTCTATTGATTGCAAAAATAAACCATGCTGAGCTAAATGGTGTAGGAGGTTTTGGAGTCACTGAGACATACTTGTGGGCATGAAAACACAAAAAGCACATTGATAGGCATTACCGAAACCATTAAGCAATGAAAGAAAACCAGCCGTCAGGTCAAACATTGTCCACTTGTGGGAAGTAAGGCATCGAGCGTTCGCCTCTTCCCCCCCCCGACCAAAGACGCGCTCCCAAACTGGACGGGAGCGTGTTCCAGGCGCGGCCACACCTTTTTCGTTCGCTGACTTCGTGGAGACGGGAGATGGGGGGGGTGGGTGGGGGGGTGGGGGAGTCCTAGAGTCCCCTTGCCTTGGCGTGGGCCTGGAGCAAGGTGGCCGTGTCGATGGAGGAACCCTGCAGGGCGATGGAGAGGGCTGTGCGACCGCCCTGGGAGAGGACAGACACAAAGGCAAGAGGGAGGTCGGGTCACTAAGGCAGGTGCAAAGGGTCATGGGGTCACAGCTGCCCGGCTGACCTGAGGTGGAGACGGCTTTCTGACAGTACTTAGCAGTCGGCCCCAGGTGCTTTGAACTGTAACAACAAACCTTATGGATGTACAGCACTGTGCAAAAGTTTTGGGCAGGTGTGTAAAGTAAGAATGCTTTCGAAAATCGAAGTGTTAATAGTTTGTTTTTATCTATTAACTAAATGTAAAGTGAATGAACAAATCAAATACATTTTTTTCTTGATCACTCGTTGCTTTCACATTTTTGCCATTATTCTTTCACACCTGCCTAAAACATTTCCACAGTACTGTATGTATTTATTTATGCTTGCTGTTCTGATGTGTCTGGGCAAAGTTGGAGAAGGAGTTAGGAGAGCTTATTTGAAAAAAAACAAAAAACTATCTACAGTATGTTCACACAGCATATAGCGAAGACCTGCACCGTTCACTACTGTCCACTAGGGGGAGAAAAGGTGACCATGTAAGGTTGAAGGGCTCCACTGGACCCCTCCTATGCCTGTGAGACCAGCCATACATTAAAACACATTTTAAAACACCTCTGTGTATAGCTGTGTGTGTGTGTGTGTGTGTGTGTGTGTGTGTGTGTGTGTGCGCGTGTGTGTGTGCGTGTGTGTGCGTGCATGCACTGTGCTCCCTGTCCGGCGCTCACCCTGTCGGTGAGAGCGAGGTCACAGCGGGCCCTCTCCAGCAGCAGCCGGGCGATGTGTGTGTGGCCCCGCTCGCACGCCGTCATCAGGGCCGTGGTGCCCTGGCCGTCCTGGAGGTTGGCGTCAGCCCCGCAGCTCAGCAGCAGACGCACCATCACCACGCGGCCGTGCCGCACCGCCAGCTGGAGGGCAGTCTGGCCGGACTGGAGAGAGTGATGGAGAGAGAGAAAGAGAGTGAGAGAGAGAGAGAGGGGGAGAGGGAGAGAGAGAGAGAGAGAGTGAGGGAGAGAGAGAGAGAGACGGAGAGAGAGAGAGAGAGAGAGAGAGAGTGAGGGAGAGAGAGAGAGAGAGATTGGGTTGGGGGTTCTTCCGAAGGGCACCTCTCCTCCAATCTCTGCCCAAAAGGGGATCAGCTGTTTCCTCTTAAGGGGTACCATGGCTACCACCATCAACAAATGAATCAGGAAGCCACAAAAAAGAATTGCCTCTAGAGAGCGGTGGATGGAGTGGAGAGGGAGAGAGGGAGGTAAAGGTGGAGGGACGGAGGGCGAAGGAACGTGGAGAGAGGCGAGAAGATGGGAGGGTAGACACCACCAGAGGCCGCAGGGACAGCAGGGACACCCTGAAGGCGTGACAGGCCGACGGGGTAGACGTACCTGGATGGAGCGGCTGTTGACTCGGCCCGCCTCCATGAGCCGGCGGACCACCTCCATGTCCTCCGGCCCGGCGGGGGCGGTGAGGGAGGCCAGCATCACGGCCGAGTAGCCCGCCTTGTTCTGGACGTCCACCTCACACACACCTGGCAGAGACATAGAGAGGGGGAGTCACATCCTCTTAAGAGGAAAAACCTTTATATTCATATATGGACACACAGTAAGATTTACGGTGGTCAGTGGTAATATAGAATCATATAAAACAGTGTCGCATATAATACATAATATTTCATAAAGGAATTTCAAGTTCCTCAGAATAGGCTGCAAGAAAAAAGACAACAATGCCACACCTACTCTTCAAACCATGCACTACTACCCCCCCCCCCCCCCCCCCCCACAGACACACACACACACTCCCCGAGGTACCTGTGTCCAGCAGCAGGCTGACGATGCTGTAGTTGCAGTGGGACACGCTGTAGTGCAGCGCCGTGTTGCCGTTGTCGTCCGCCAGGTTGACCAGGAAGGAGAGCAGGCTCGGGGTGGCCGTCTTCACTTCTCTCAGGTGCACGGCCACGCGATAGGCTAAAGAGTCCTCCTCAGCCGCCGCTTTGAACCAATCCTGGAACAGCACCTCCAGGGCCCGCCTCTGAAACGCGAACAGGCTACGGTTACAGTTGAGCTGTGAAGTTCTGTTTTTGGTGCTAGTCCCCGGCCTCCCGGTTAGCTTGAATCATAACACCTGCTTCATGTTATATAGAGTTTTAAAATGCACTGTCATGAATCTTCTCTGTAAACGTTACCATGTCATCATTGGGATTGTCCATGTTATCCATGTGGTCTCTGAGAAACAGACAGGCGGCCATGAAGTCCCCTTTTACTGTCTCACTGCCAGAGATGGGAGACAGAGAATAAGAAAACTTGGCCTTAAGTATCCCTGAAAGGCAACAGGTTACAGTGAACCCTTAGAAGAATTACTTCCACTATGAATCCAGTGATAACAGACCTCAAAGGACTGAATCTAAGAAACGTTTGTGGGAGATCAATTCTCCCTCTCACCTGCTTGCGGTGTGCATGACTGAATCTGCCTCCATCTGCTCCGCTGGAGGGGAATCCATCTTGGCTGCCTTCTCTGGGTCGTCGGCCTCCGTGGACACACCTGCTGTCGTTCTCGGTTTGCCTCGGCGGTCCGAGGGCTGTGTGACGTCCAGGTATGAGGCCATCTCCCCGGGGGGGCTCTGTGCCTCCCGCGGAGGGCCTTGGGCTGCCCGCTGCACCGAGTCAGCCCTGGACGTGTCCTCTCTGGGGGGGTTGGTTTCAGATCAAAGTTAGATGAGACGAATGTGCACAGCAAACAGTGGATGATCGTTAAAAGAACAGTGTTTTTTTGTCTTTGGCTTTGTAGCCACGGGCAAAGTGATGCATCAAACCGCATGAGATAGTATTTTGGTCAAGTAAAATACAGTCTTTGCAATTATTTTACATTGAGTGGGTTTGTAGTGTGAGGAAAAATGAGAGCTGTGTACTTGCCCTTTGTTCATACTGGCAAAATGGAGGTTCTTGGAGGTCCTTGCACTTCCGTTTTGTTTCATAATGGATTTTGGGCCTGTTGAGAGGAATATTAAGATGGGAGAAATTATGGAAATATACATTACAGCAGCCTACGTTGTAACACACCTGCACCAAAGATCTTCACATCCACAATCCTAAAGCAATCTGATACGCAAACTGTAATGGAATGTCCTGGAGGACTACTGTATAATAAGATCAAAAATAGCATCAAACATTTCTGGTCTGTTTCCAGTCTAGACCTGCATACATGAGGTTTGAGAGTTTCCTCCTCAGCAGTTTTCAATTGTTCTTCTCTGTCAAACAAAAAAACCCTGTCAAATTGTTTAAAAACTGTAAATATCCAACTGCCTTTGTTTTAGTAAAGGAAGAAAAAAGAAAAACAACTGGTTCTGAGTTTAGTCATCAAGGAACTCTTGATGTTCCGAAACGGAACAGATTCAATCCTCCATGAAGTGGCATGGAAGGATTGGAGTCATCAATTCAAATGTATCTTGCATGAACCCCAAAACCAACAGCAACTAGCAATTTACACTGAATAGTAAACTGTTGGTCTCACTTTAACTCAAGTCAAACCAAGTGGCCTGAAAAAGATGTGGCTTTCTTGACGCAGTAATGGAATCTGTGTGTATTCGCTTTTTCCGCATTGGCTGACGAATCCGACCGAAACTCCTTTTTTTTGTGTTGGAAACTGCAAGAAGCTAAGGCGGAAATATGCTGATGTGGGGTAAAATAAGATTATAAAAACATTTGGAGAAAGATAGTATTCCCACATTGAAGTTCAACCAAGATTATTTGGAAAGACTTAAGAAGTCTGAATAAGCATTTGTGAACTTTGTTGCCTACTGTCAATTCCGCTTGGGGGGAAAAGGGGAACCCAGGGGATGTTTCCTTTTCTACTTATGTTGTATCAAACAGTTTTAGTTTATGTTGCATGTTTATGTTGCAATCGTTACCTTGGGTTTTATTTCCATTGCTTATGCATTATTAAATACATTTTAGTGTAAGAGCAGGCTCCTTAGATGCACTGTACCTCCTTGTTGAGATGAATCCCCATGCTGGGAGTAATGGGACGAGAGCATTTGGACCAGACCCATGATCTCCTGCTGTAGGGAGGTGACTTTGGGGTCTGGGTGCTCCGGACGTGAGCCCCCCTCGCCAGGTTCCCTCCCCCCACACTGGATCACCCACTGCTGCTCCAGCAGCCTCTGGATCTTCCTCACGTGGTGGGCAGCCACTACCGAGTCCAGGCCTGCTAACAGGGCCTTGTCCTGGGACGCGACCTCTGTGGCTTCTGGCAGATTCTCCATGGATAAGC
>CM030189.1:11352526-11402526 GCA_017639675.1 Aplochiton taeniatus
CGCGACATTGGAGAGTGAAAACTATGTGTGTGAGCTCTCTCCCTCCCTGCTACTAACCGCCTGTCTGCTTGAGAAAAGGCCACTTTGGTCCATTTCCCAAAACATAATCCTACCCCTTCTCTTTTGCTTGGAGTCGGTCTGGAAACCGAAGCCAACTCCTTGGACTCGAACCTGGCTCCCCACACTCACCCTCGCTCTCTTTTTCTCTCATCCAACCGCTCTTCGCCCTTTCCCTCCACCCAAAGCCCACTCCGAGTCTCTCTCCCCGGCTCTCCGTGTTCCGTGTCCAGGGAATGTTGACCATGTGGACCATCCAGGTCTCCTTCCAGCAGCCGAAGGCTCAGGGCTGCCCTGTGGTTTCTCAGTCTCACGTAGGGGGCACCAGGACCTAAAGCCCAGAGGATGAAGCTGCAGCTGCCGCGAGCTTCTCGCACGGTATTTGACCCGGGCAAGGTTAAAATAGAAAGTTGGGTTGTGTGTGGGATGGTGCATTGTGTGAGAGAGAATGTGTGTGTGTGTGTGTGTGTGTGTGTGTGTGTGTGTGTGTGTGTGTGTGTGTGTGCGTGCGTGCGTGTGTGTGTGTGTGTGTGTGTGTGTGTGTGAGGTAGTAGTGCATGGTTTGAAGGCGTGTGTGTGAGATCGTGCTAACACTATTATACGTGTGTATGTGTGTGTGTGTGTGTGTGTAGTACAGCAATACAAGTTTGTGTGTAAGTTTATGTGTGTTTTATGATTCATTATGGTAATGAAATACAAACATTATTAGACATTTCACTTAACTCAGAGTCAACTCTCCTTCTACCCTAAGTGCTGCCACTCTTATTTGTATTCAACACGTGTTGCTGCCACTAAAAACGCTCCCTTAATTCATGCCTGAGTGAAGCGCTTTACTTCACAATAAAAGCCTATTCCATATGTGACGTTCAAGTTACAGAATGAGAATATATTCTATATATTATATATATTATAATATATTCCAATAACATCAATTGAGCAACAGCAACAACAACAAAAATCAACTGAAGTCTTACCCGGTAACATGCACACAGATGTGCGGTCCACTCCAGATGGCTCAGCTCAGCCTTGTCTGTCAGCCTGTGTGTCTATCAACCTGTGTGTCTGTCTGCCTGTGTGTCTGTCTGCCTGCGTCTCTGTCTGCCTGTGTGTCTGTCAGCCTGTGTGTCTGTCTGCCTGCGTCTCTGTCTGCCTGCGTCTCTGTCTGCCTGTGTGTCTGTCTGCCTGTGTGTCTGGCAGCCTGTGTGTCTGTCTGCCTGTGTGTCTGTCTGCCTGTGTGTCTGTCAGCCTATGTGTCTGTCTGCCTGTGTGTCTGTCTGCCTGCGTCTCTGTCTGCCTGTGTGTCTGTCTGCCTGCGTCTCTGTCTGCCTGTGTGTCTGTCTGCCTGCGTCTCTGTCTGCCTATGTGTCTGTCTGGCTGTGTGTCTGGCAGCCTGAGTCCTCTACAGAAAGGCTCCACCAGGGAGAGTGGGATGCCAGCCCGCTGGCTGAGGCCAATGTTAGAAACCCTCCCCAAAACACAGGCCGTGTTGTTGTGCGTAAAAGTGCACCGAGCTGGGCAGGGCTGGGGGGACATGCCCGCCTCCCTCTGACCAATGAGGCCCAGGCGTGGGGGTTACACGCTGCCAGGCTCCGCCTGCTCTGCAGCGCGTCGACCAATGGGAACTCGTGGGTGGAGTCCGTGGGCCAGAGTGGGAGGCGGTCACAGACCCTCCCAGGCCCCGTGGAGGATCCGCAAGCTAGGAAAATAAACACCCTGGGTTGTCCGTCACGGTTGTGAAGAGGAGATGGCCAGTTGCAGTCTGGCTTTGCCCCAGTCCTTTGACACACACACACACACACACACACACACACACACACACACACACTCTCACTCTTTCCTTCCTCTTTCTACGTTTGTCACTCAAGCACTCCTAGGCTTATTCCCGCACACAGTCTCCCAATGTAACCTTACACTGTGTTATGTGGAGGGCAACTGTCCTCCGTGATGAAGTAAACGGTGAGGAGAGCAGACGGGTGGGCTGGGGGTTACTGCGGACCACTGGGGTTCATTCTCGGAGGACATGCCTCTCATTCTTTCTGGATCTCCTTTCCCCCTCGAGACCCCCATCCTCTCCCCTCTCATAGGCCTGCAATCAGCTCCATGTTGTGTGGCTGTCACAGGCAAACACGCAGGCCGACTTCCAATTCCACCCACCTTCTAGGGGCTGGGGGGGGGGGGCGTTCATGTGTCATCTAGTGGTCATCTCAAGCCAAGAGAAACACACCTCCAAACCCAAAGGAGGGGGAAGAAAAGTGTCTCTCAGGCAAAACCGTTCATCTCGGTTCCACAACTGTGCGCATTCAAATGAGTCGACTTGACAAGTAAAACACACAGCACTGACGTTCTCAGACGACCCGTGTGTGCGTCTTTTCCTGTGCTTACGGGGTGTTCATAACAAGGCTGGAAAACGAATCAGGGACAAAAATGCTCTTTTTATCCCATTACCGAGGCCGACCACTGACTCCGCGAGGGATTGTGGTCTAGCTCCGGCGGGGGGAGACGGAGGAACGGGCTTTATTGGACCCAAAGACTGCTGACAGACTGACCGCACAGCACATAGCAGGATACAGAGGGGCCCCGAGCTGCACTCCCCCTCGGTAGACTCGCAATTAGAGATGGAGAGTTTTTTGGCTTTGCGTTGGGTTTTACGAACACGTCCAATGTTCACAGAGGAAGGGAGACGCTGTTGTGATGTCACCGACCTGTCATTCGCAACCCACAGGTAATTGCTGTGGCAAAACAGTGATTGCCGTGCCCCTCCCCAGATTCATTTGTCAACACCGCCCCCTGGTGACAAGTATGGTGACTGTAAATAAAAAGACAAAACACTAACCTCAACAAAAATACCTCCAAAGGAAAACCAGAGGAAGTAAAAATCGATTTATTTTTGGGGTCACGTTTGGAAAAAACATTATGGGGTGGTATCTTTCACAGGCAGGTTTTCCGTTTAATTTCTTTTTAGGCGACCCCTCAAAGTAGTGTGTCCACAAGCAAACAAGCGGTTGAATAGAAAGGCGCCTGCAGCAAGCAACATGAACTGTTCAGTTGCCCCTGGATCTTTAACGTCATGCCTTGTTTGAAGTCCCTTAGGTAACCGGGAGCCACTGCAGGCCAGTCTGTTTGATGTTTACCAGTTTGAGCGGTGAAGAGGTTACTGGATGTTGATGTGTGGGGATTCTAGTTCCAGTTGCCTGCGAAGCTTGAGCCATCCCTTGTAGTCTATAGACCCCAAAACACATAGTTTCAAAAAACGTAACCTTTAGTAAAGTTTTTATATTTGTGCCTTCTCGTAGTAAAAGTAAGATTGCAATGAGCTGGGGGGGGTAGGGGGGGACGGGACACACACACACACACACACACACACACACACACACACACACACACACACACACACATCAGGCCTGGATGAGTTGTGATACATTTTATATGAAATCAGTTTATAATGCACTTTAAGATCAACATACCTGTATATATTAAAACCATGTGTACACAGTGTGTCTATGAAAATGAACGTATGGTAAAGAGTTAGTCTAGTCATTAGCCTGATAAGTTGGCTATGACCAAATAAAAAAACTCTGATGCACTTTATACAAAATGATTCAACATGTGCACATGAAAATTGGTGCGATGCCGATTTGCAATAGGGTTTGATTAAAACCCCTGTCATTTATCGGTTTGAGAATAGGGATTAAAGGTGGTCTGCTCTTTTAGCGAGAATCCCTTCAGGAAAAAAATCTTTCCTGTGATAGCTATCAAAACACTAAGGACATACCAAAGTTTGAAGAGACAAATAATAGTAAAGAGTAAATAGTAAATGAAGCCACTGCTGGTCTTGACAGCCATTCATTCATTTTCTGAGCTCAATGTTAAGTGGTGTTGCTGGTAGAACTTAGCAGTTAGTCTGAGGGAAACAGGGCTTGACACAGTAAACAGTAATGAAGAATCTGAGACGGGGATATTAAAACTCGTCTTACAGTACCTGCAAGTAAGAAACACACATCTTTGTGTCTACAAATTGAATACAACTGTTATAATTTTCTTTTTTCTTGCTATGTTTTTGAGGTTACTTTAGTATTGATTCCTTTTAGTTCACCTTTAGCGCTACACTTAGGCCACCAGGTGAGTACCACACAGTTGCGTATATCAGACTTGTGTCCCTACTGCCAGCTCCTATTCCGCTCCGCATGTAACGCACAGAATACTATACACACTTACATGCCCGACATTGGTTAGCAAATAGCTGACCCCCCTAGAGTGGGGCACTGGACGAGAGCTGTGTTTGTTGACCGTGTCCACACACTGAGGGGCATGTGGAACATGAGCATACAGCTGAGGTCATCACTCCCAGTAGGGGTGGATGGAGCCACCCATTTAAGATTAGGATCTTGCCAAAGCTTGTTTTCAAGAATTACTTGGAAAATGTCAAGTTAAAGTTCAAGTTAAAGTTTTTAGGAAAATGGAGGTAAAAATGCAATAGCCTGGATAAGGCATTGAAAAGTTTGAAGCGTTCGTTAATATGTGGAGATATGGGTTAAGTTGTTTTTGTTACAAAGTACTTGAATGTATATAGGGACAATGGGCCTATACTGACTTTTGTTAAATGTCCTAAGTCCTTTAAATAAATAATCAGAAATACTACATCTATATATTCCTAGGATATGTAAATTGGGAATTGTGTATTTATTACGTTTACCGTGTTACGGATTCCCCAATGTTGAAGGAGGGGATCGGTATTACACCTTTAGATTCTAACAGTTTAGCCCGTTTTGGTCCTGTCATTCATCATTGTGTCTATTTCCCTCTTTTTGGTTTGTTTTTTGACTCTTGGAGGAATGGACAAATTAAAATACAATTTCATTCAAGTATTTTCAATAAGAGTCTGGGTGAAAGTCAAGCACGCTTTCTCAAAACACTTTGGGTGCAGTAGCTGCTTTAGTCAAATCCTTCACTACACATTCAAACACATTATTCTGAGGCATTTTCTACAAGGCAGCTCATTCCTCTTGACAATGTACGTGTGTTTATTTTCTGACCCAGTGATTACGTTCAAAACGTTTGGTGTGACTTAAAACGGGCCATATGTACGCACCATACTGGCATAAACATAAAAAAAAAAAAAAATAGGCCTAACCAGAATAAGACTGCACTGTATGTTTGTGCCCAACCACCAATACTCTACTAACCTTGCAGTACAATCAGCCCTTAGCCCTCGGTAAGATAGAAGGCCATGCTCTCAAATCAATACAGTACAACGATCGTATCAACGTGGGTCATCTCAGTCTACCGTGCCGGTTTAGCAATGTATCCGTTGCATTCCCAACTCTTTCGCCGAGAGGAAGCTAGAGCGCAGCCACAACTGAGAGATCCGTCAGTTAGTATTTGGAGTAGCTTGATCCAAGCCCATTTCCAATCGCAGCGGATAAGACAACTGAAGTGTAGTATTGTATGCCCTCCGGCAAACACAACCACGTAATTGTTGACGTATTTAGTTTGACACATTTCCGAGTGTTGTCAACGATACAGGGGTAGAAATGCCTTTGTTTGTTTAATCATCCAAAATGTTGTAAAGTTGATTTTGGAACTGCCCAATGTTGATGCAATGTTTGCCTTTCAGGGTTCTGAAGGGACTATATAGAGTTGTATCTATGGTTTGTTTTGACCATGGAATGTTTTCCCCTTTAGGCCAACTGATATTATCCCATATCCTTCCTATCCCACTATCCATTATCCCAAATAAAGCTAAATAACAAATATTACACGGAAACGATGCTTTTATGTCTTAAGGAGTTTTTCTGGATGTTAAAGATCTGTCCTGGCATTCTTTTCTCTTTTCCTTAGTAAAGGGTGCTGTTAACATATTTCAAATGATATATCATGATATGTCATGATGTCAATGATATGTCTGGCAACATATGCTCAAATCTAGGCCAAGATTTCCACTTTAAAATAACGAGGGCAAAAAGGATTGATTGAGTGGGTTAACCATTGACTTCCTCTCCCACAGCATTTAAAAGCATTGGCTCTCTGTCCACTGGCTTCCTTTGCCTAGAGGGGAGAGGGGGATTTGACATCTGGACAGAGTACCAACAAAAAAAACAAGGACATGAAACTAGCTGTCCTGTTCGTCCTCGCCCTTACCCTGCCCCCCGCCCTCTCAGGCAAGGCGGAAAGACCACCCGCCGTGGCCGAAACGCGCCCCCGCTTCGCCGCCCTGGACGAGGTCCACCTCCTGGCCAACGGCCTCCTCCAGGTGGGCCAGAGCCTGCGCGAGTTTGCCCAGAAGACCAAAGGGCAGATTCACGACATCGCGCAGAAGCTCAACATCTTCGACCGCTCCTTCTACCAGCTCTCCATGCTGGCCAGCGAGATCCGGGAGGAGGAGGAGGAGCTGAAGAAGACCACGGTGGTGCTGAAGGCCAACATCGAGGAGATCAAGAACCTGTCGCTGGAGATCCGCTCCAAGGTGGAGGGCATCTTGCGGGAACGGGGCCAGCTGCAGAGCCAGGTGCGGGGCCTGGAGGAGAAGCTCAGCAGCCTGACCCGGGACCTGGAGGCCCCCAAGCAGCTGCCCGACATCGGAACGCTCAAGGTCAGTGCTCCTGAGAGGGGGGGTGGGGTGGGGGGGGGGACCCCTTTAGCGTGGTGTATTACACAGCGCGTCCAAAGCTTATCCTCTCACAAAACCTTCCCAATTACGTGGTGTCCACCTTAAGCCTATGCGAGGTTAGGATAGACAGGACTTGAGCGGGTCTCATGAACTCTGTGCGGGGGGTGTGGCTTCCCTCAGGCGGTGATCCAGACCCAGGACCGCAGCATCGCGCAGCTGCTGCTGGCTGTCAGGGAGCAGAGGGAGCAGCTCAACCACCAGAGGACCAAGATCAAGAGTCTGGAGGACAAGGTAACCTGGTCCTTTACCCTAGCTGAATGTTGACAACGTTGCAGTGCAACAGGCAGGTATGGCCCTACCATGATAAGGTAGTATGTGTTACATTGATGATGGTCCTGCATACCAGACGGTTTAGGGCAATGTGCCCTGTTGTGTGTGGTGACCCAGGACACGCCACTCATTATTACCCATCTGTAACAACATCCTATCCACGTCTAGTCAGGTATGGCACTACCATGATAAGGTGTTATGGGTTCCGTGGATGATGGTCTATTTCCTATCCCTGTTTACTCCCAAAGACATCCATCCAAGAGACCATGGAGAGAGCCTCTCTCCTTTTTCCCTCAGCCGAGTCCACGCTGGCTCCCTACCTGACCGACCCCTCAGCCAATAGCACAGAAGGTAAAACTCCACAGTGCAGCTATGTGCCCACATTATAGGAAAGAATCGGCCACCTTTAGAGTGAAAGCGGTTTGAACCAATCAAATGTGAGAACTATGTTGACGGACAGCGTGGTTGTCCTATAGACCTCCCAGCAGACTGCAGTGAACTCCACCGCCGGGGCGGGAGAACGAGTGGTGTGTACGCCATCAAACCCAACCAATCAGAACCCTTCATGGTCTACTGTGACATGAACTCGGGTAAGGTTGACGGCAAGATTGTCGGAGAACCCTTTTTGTAGTCTGGTCTGTTGTGTTTCTGAAATATGTCTCCAGGAATGATGGATTTTGTGTTCTTTCAGACGGAGGACTCACTGTCATCCAGAGGAGAAAGGACGGCTCCGTGAACTTTGACCAGACCTGGGAGAAGTACGAAAACGGATTTGGAGATCTCCGAGGTGAGCACTTCAGTCCAACTCTCTCTGTTCCAGCCTGATAGAACAGCGTAGAGCTGAAGATAGGAAGTGTAGTCACTGATTACCTTCATCAAGGTTTCCAATACACTCGGTGTCTGTGTGTGTTCCTACGTGACCCACTGTTACATAAGGCAGATAAGGGAAGCGTGTGTCCGATTGTTTACGCACGTATTGCCATTCAACGGTCGAGGGGCTCAGCGCTTACCGATTCCTCTACCTCCCGCCGCCCTCAGGAGAGTTCTGGCTGGGCCTGAAAAAGATCCACGCCCTGGCCTCCCTGGGGGGCTCGCTCCTCCACATCGTGGTGGGGGACTGGAGGCAGGGCAGCCGCTCCATCCAGTACAACACCTTCTCCCTGGGGGGCCCCGAGAGCCGCTACGCCCTCCACCTCGGCCAGCCGGCCGGGGACCTGCCTGACGCCATGAGCCGCCACGGCGGCACGACGTTCTCCACCAAGGACCGGGACCACGGCAACCTGGAGGAGACGCAGTGCCTCTACGACCACACCGGTAGGGCCGGCAGCCAGACCAAACCTTTTCGGGGACCCACGGTTATTCCAGGGGTGTTCGATAGACTGGGGCACGCTGTTTGGCAGGGCCAGCACTAGGTGGTATCTTGTCACGATGTAGCTCGTTAACCCCAGTAGGCACATTCGAGATGTATACATGTGCTGGCGCTGAAGGAGTACCTAGGACACAGTTCAGATTTTTCCTCGGCATCTCAGGCTCGGTTGAAGCCTCGCATGTTACTATGCCGTGGTCAGTCCCTCATGAATGACAAACCGAGGGGTTCTTTTCTGTCGATTTGCAGGCGGTTGGTGGTTCAACGCCTGCGGGGACACCAACCTGAACGGGAGGTACGTTCGTGCGCGGTCCAAGAGCCGGCTGGGGCGCAAGAGAGGGGTCTACTGGAGGCCCCAGCGGAGAAGCTCCTTCTCTCTCCGCTTCATCCAGATATCCATCGGCCCCGCGTCCTCCCATAACCCCAGCACCACATCTGCCCTGACCTCCGCCTCGGCCTCCTCGGAAACAGGCAACTTCCTCTGAGCGGAGGCATGCCCAGGGAAAACCCCTAGACGTTCAGCGAACACGCACCGACCTTTGGCGAGACCATGGCGCCACGGAAGCAGAGCAGCAAGAGGCGTGGGGGAGAGGGAGCACAGAGGCAAAGCCGAAAACCGCCTAGGTTCTTAGGTTGCTATTATTTTCATCGTCTCAGTCCTGGTGTGTCCTAGACACAGAGCTAGCCAAGAGGTCAGGGGGGAAACTATTTCCCTTGGAAAACTTGGACCAGTGCCATTTCATTTGGTCAGACAGTGTCTAGATCAAGTCAACAAACAAGCCTAAAAAGAAGTTGTACTAAGTGTATTGATTTTGAGTATTGATGAGGCTCAGGCCAAACGGGGAACAGCAAACTAAGATAATTCTCTTTCATGCCACTTCCCTTCACACCTGGCACTGCATTCTGGTGGAGTTGGGCGAGAGGAAATGGAGGCCCTCACTGGGATAGGAGACACACTTATTCACAAATGACTCTTAAACTCAAAGACTCACTTCTTCTCTCTCTTCGACTGTATATATACTGTACAACACATGTTCACAGGTCTGAAAAAGAAATCCTATTTATGAAATGCTGTCTTAAATTCATTAAAGGTTCTAACAAATATTGGCCAAAGCATTCGAAGAAATACCAGAATAACAAAAATCTTCGGCCTGTAAAGTCTGTAATAATAGAGACCCTTTTTTGGGGTCCCAAATGTGGTCTTGTTGGACGTGCAGAAGTATTAATTAGGTAAAGTAAATATGTCAAACAGGGTTGCCAGGAACTCTTCAGTCTGGATATTTCTTCAGGCCTGCTGCCACTCTCCAGTAAAAGGTATAATGTCACCTTTCCCCTCCTCTCAAAGTCAATGACCAGACTCTAAAACGAGTGTTTTGACTCTTTTTTTTTTGGTACATTGGTGATCTTCAGACTTTAGACACCACTACAGATAAGTTGTACTGCTGCACCACATTCTCAGGATTCGGAGAGCATTTTCCAAATATTCTGAATATGTGGGATGTTGCCTTGTGACCTAATTTGAGGAAGCTCTATAAATTATTGCAGCTCTTAGAGAGGATCAGAGGGAAGTCAACACCAACGAGTTTTGTTCTTTTATAACACAAAAGTTACAATGTGTTTTTATCCTTCCTTTCTTTTCTCCTTTCTTCTTTTTACCAAATTCATTAAGGAAAATGTATGTCTGCCTTAAAATGCATTACCAATAAGGTTTGGTTCAATTCAATCTCTCAACTATGAATGTAAAGTGTATATTGGAGATTCTTTTTTTCACTGACTTACAACTGCCACACATTGACCAACATCATCATAGACTGGTGCATCAAAGGTTAAGAACAGGCAAAGAAAAAATAAATGTATCATTACTTTGCCTATAGCTTGATTAAACATAACTTGGAAGCCATTCAACTGTTTTGCTACCGGTTATCTGTTCATTGAACTCTCCACGGGCCTCTAACCCCAGACCTTATTCCGGGTGCATGGATCAATCAGACACAGGTTGTCCCTCCTATGTTTACACACAGATAACCCTGGGCAGTACACTATGGGGGAGGCCAAGGGGCCCTTGATCCTGTGGTGGGCACTGTCCACCCCGGAATAACAGCAAATACCCCAAACCAATGTCCTTTATTAGTCAACAATCACGTGGTGGTAGTAGTAGTAGTAGTAGAAGTAGTAGTATTTCACCACACCAGACTTCAAATGTCAGGGCCCCAAACCAATGTTCTTTATTGTTTAAAAATCACAGGGTAGTGATAGAAGTAATAATAGTAGTAGTAGTAGTAGTAGTAGTAGTGGTAGTAATAGTAATAGTAGTAGCAGTAGTGGTTGCAGTAGTATTAGTAGTAATAGTAGTAGTAGTAGAAGTAGTAGTAGTAGTATTTCAGTCATTATTTACAATTTTCCTAAATCAATTCACATAGAAATTAATAGATAAAGGAAAACAACAACCACAACAAAAATACAATATTGACCGAAAAGGAGTAGGCTGAAGCTATAGCTTATTATACCAACCCTTTTTACGTCACATCATTTTAATAGGTAACCCATTCATTACTAGTTTATGGCTATAAAAAATCACACACACAAAATAGGGGCAAAAACAAAAGTTCCATAACGATTCATAGACAATGATCATCATACCTCACTTTTATATTTGTTTACATATATACTTAACTTTAAAAAACAAAAAAAATATTTGCAAAGTGAACTACCCATTCTTCATTCCTTCCTCACTATTATCCCACAAGTTTACCCCTTTGACAGATAGGCATCTACTTTTTACATTTGTTTTTACTCTTGTTTTTTTAACATACCTAATTCAATAACTTTTCATACAGGCTCGCTCTAATTTCAAACTACCTCTGTATGCACCAAATATTTTGTGCTTTGTGCATTATCTGTACAGTTTTAAAATCAACTAGATCGCACAATGTTCAAGCATGTAAGTTAATAAATAGTGTGTTGGTTGGTTCATAATCATCTTTCTTATAGCTCCTTTCCGTAGCATGAAGATTTTATTAGTGACGGTTTTACAAGTGTTTCCCTATATCTCCTTAAAGTAGGTAATGTATGGAACTATGAAAGTACACTACAGCATATATTGTGACTTCGATCCAGGATATCTTTAGCTTTATATAATATTACAGTGGTTTCAGACATTTTAGTTTTTACATTATTTATGTGTAGTTTTGAAAATGTAAAATCCTCCTTTCAAAACTATTTCTTCAAGATGGCTTATTTTTGTGTGCTTTTGCAAATGTGTGTTAATATACATGTGAATATACTCCAGAGGGCAGCATTGAACCGTACTAAGATGGGTTCTTTTACACTGATCTGACAGAACATCAACAAATCACTGATCCCAGAGTGTGAAGCCTCAGAATAGCAACAGGGAAACCATCAACCACTCTTCACTTCTTCAAATATAGAACCAACGGTGAAATCTCCTGCAGGAGAGATAGTCTTTCTCCCTTCACTCCCCTTAGCTGCAGCAGAGCACACTAACAAGACAGACAAACAGTTCTCCTATCCTCTCAACCAGTAAATTACACACAAACACACGCACGCACGCACGCATGCAGACACACTCACTCACACTGGGCCCACCTCCCTGACAGTGATCCTGCTGCACATGTGCGAAGGAGCGTCTTCAGTTACCCCCTCGCCCCCCTCTCCCTCCTCTCGGACACACACATAAGTGCCAGCCGTTTATTTTTGGGAGCCCCAGCTCCCCACCTCTTCCTGTTTGTGAAGTGCTGGGAGGGGCCAAGACTACCCCCCCCCCCCCGCCCTGCCTAACTCCAAATCTCAACCCGACGGGGAATCTTGCTCGAGCTAGCGGGTTCCCCTGCTTTCACCCCCGGAACGTTTGGGCTCTCCAACTCCCCTTTTGGAGCATGGAGGACAGCCCGCTGCAGGTGCTAACCGTCCCCACGGCCCCCTACCCTGACCAGCGGCCGGGCCCCGGCGGCCTGAGGAAGAAGGTCCACGTGTTCCAGTCCCGGAGGAACTACCTGCACAACTACGTTCAGAGCGTGTTCTCCTCCATGGACCTGCGCGAGCGGCAGGGCTCCACCATGGTGCTGGGGGGAGACGGGCGCTACTTCAACAGGACCGCTATCGGGGTCATAGTGCAGATGGCAGCCGCCAACGGGGTCAGTGTCACCGTGGCGCCGGCGGACGTGGGTGTGTTGCTGTGTGTTTATGTTTGTGTTGGCCATTGTCACCGTGGGTGGGTGTGTGTGTGTGTGTGTGTGTGTGTGTGTGTGTGTGTGTGTGTGAGAGAGAGAGAGAGAGAGAGAGAGAGAGAGAGAGAGAGAGAGAGAGAGAGAGAGATTCTATGTGCTTCAACTGTTTGTGTCAGTCTGTGTGACTGTGTAATTTATGTGTTTATGTGTCAGTGTCACCTGAATTTGTCAGCTGCCGCTTCTGTTTTCCTCCAAGGTATTTTCAGGGCATGGGGCAAATATGAGCTATTCATAATAATTATAATTACAATTAGAGGACAACAACAGCTTTTGCTTTAGACTGCACACAACTCGTAAACAACATTGCACATTGCTTGGGTGTCACTCACTATTTGAGAGATCTGCATATGTACTCTATGCACACAGCCCTATTGCTCTGTGACTCAGAAGCTCTCTGTCAGGTCCCCCTGTCTTGAAATAGATGTGAAACTATGGAACTTGTTTTGTGGTTGTCTCTCTGCCAGCTGCACTAATGTGGTCCCCGTGGCGGCTGGGCTCAAATTAGAGTCTGCTGTGAGAGACGGGGGGGGACGGGGGCGGGGGCGGGGGGGCGGGGGAGGGGGGACGGGGGGTATCGAAAGGGCTTTGCAGCGCTTCCTTTCAATGACACCTGCTCTTAATGTGTTTCTACTGCAACGCCATGATTGGTCTATGATTTTAGGCTGTAATGTTTACAGTCTACATACAAAATGCCTAGATTTGAAAGCTCTGGTTCTACTCTCTCTCTCTCTCTCTGTTTTTCTCTGTCATTTTTTTCTCACACACTTACTCACACACACACACACACACATGCTCACACACGCACGCACACGCACCCACACACACCTATGAACCAGGTGGGCCGCATGGTGATTGGCCATCACGGCGTCATGTCCACACCGGCTGTTTCCTGTGTCATCAGGAAGTACAAAGCCATCGGAGGCATCATCCTCACGGCCAGCCACAACCCCGGGGGGCCCGACGGCGACTTCGGGCTCAAGTTCAACACTGCCAACGGAGGTAGGGCAACCCGAGAGCAGGAGGAAGCTGGCTAAGGTGTCAGCCAAGAGCAAAATAGTGTTACGAGAGAGAGAGGCAGACATTACACGAGAGAGAGCTAAACAGGACCTCACCCTGAAAATGGGGCACACTTAAAATATCACTGCCCCTCGATGCTAAGCCTGGCCTCGCTCTCTTGAACAGAGCGGATCAAATCAGATCAACACAAATTAAAACGGTTTCGCCACACGATACACATTTGAATAGAACCTAACACCAAGGTTTCTGCCAAGGCCCGGCCCAGGAGGCCATTGCCAACAGAATCTTCCAGATCAGCAGAACCCTAGAGGAGTTTGCCATCTGCCCAGGGCTGCGCGTGGACCTGACAACTCTAGGAAAACAGACCTTTGACCTGGAGAACAAGTTTAAACCTTTCACAGGTATAAACAAACACAAAACAAAACACAAGAGCCGGTGCTAAACATCTGCCGTCATAAGAATTCACTTTACAAAGTACAGATCTGTCCTGGAATGGTTAACAATACACTTCATACATTTTTTTTCATCAAAAACCATTTCTAGGCAATTAAAATGAACTATTTAATGTCAAAAACGGACTCTTCAGCATGTTTCAATTACTTAATACGAGATCCCCCCCCCCCCCCCCCCCAGTGGAGATTATAGACTCACTGGAGTCGTATGCTAACATGCTGAGGAACATCTTTGACTTTGCCGCTCTGAAAGAGTTGCTGTCTGGGGAGAACCATATCAAGATCATACTAGATGCCATGCATGGAGGTAAGTAAAATCCCCTCCTATCAAAATGTATTTTCATTTCCTATTGACAATTAAAAATATGTAATTGATTGAAGTTCCTGGTCAGGAAAAAATGATGAGCCATTGAATGTTTAGGAGGTTAAGACAACTGGAACCAGTAGATCTCAGTGAAGCCTGTTTAGCTATTTAGCCATTCAAATTTTGACTGCATAGATAGCGAGAATGCTGCATGAGCTGGATAAAGTTGCAGAGGGTTGATTCCAGGACTCCAAAACAATCTTACCCACAATCTGGCCCACTGTCAACTGAAGCTGAGTTTTCAGCTGTTGTCTATCCTAAATATTTGTTACTCGATCCAGTTTTTTGGAGGGAAGGGATTGGGGGGTTATAGAAACATGTCTGCTTCTGAGAGAGGGATGAGGTTGCTCCCAGAGCCCCCCTGTGATAACATTGAAACCAAAGGCGGGTAGACACACACACAAACACACACACACACACACACACACACACACACACACGCCCTGCTCTCACCATGGGACGAGTCATGACATGTCTTGATCTTGACATGATCGGTATTCTGACAAAATACCACACACCCATCCCTCTCTCTCTCTCTCTCTCTCGCTCTCTCTCTGTCTGTCTGTCTAATATAAAGATCGTTCATGATATGGCTTTAAGTAATGAGGAAGGTCCCCGGCATACAGTAAGCATGCTAATCTCTCTTCAAAGCGTTTTAAAGGAAGGATCAAAATATAGGGTTAATCCAAGTAACTGAATATTTTGCAGTCCAGTGGGGAACATTTGCCATCTGTTTTTAAGTGAGTGACACATTCAACAAATGCATACAGTGGGCAGATTTTCCTTCGCCTGGTTCGTCTATTAAAACCTCAGACACTGACAATTACAACAATTTTCAAAACAACCGATCTTTGTACGAGATCTGTAAAGAAAATATAGGACTGAAATGTTTTTATTTCAACTAGAACAATGAAAAACAACAGCTATATGGGCCGAATCAAACCCTGTTAGTCTGTTTCTGCTTTCGCCTGTGTGCCTCTCAGCGGTGGGCCCCTATGTGAAGAGGATCCTGTGTGAGGAGCTGGGATGCCCGGCTAACTCTGCCATCAACTGTGTCCCTCTGGAGGACTTTGGGGGCCAGCCTCCAGACCCCAACCCCACCCATGCTGCAGACCTGCTGGACACCATGAAGGAGGGACACTATGATTTTGGAGCAGCGTTTGATGGGGATGGGGTATGGGTGCTGTGTTGTACCATACTATTTTATTATCCTACATTTATTTATTTATCACCACTATTATATAATAGTATTATGTATCAAGTATTGTTGTAACTGTTAACGTAATTATTTATAAATCTAAAAATGTTTTTCACTTTTAAAGCATTGATAGTGCTTGATGTATACCTGATGTAGTTGAATATACTTTATTATAATTATAATTATTTAAGGGACTTGTTTGCATTCGGTTTACATTTGTCTAACCCCAGACCTGACCTTTGACCTCTGTCTGGCTCTTCAGGACCGGAACATGATCTTGGGAGGGCACGGCTTCTTCGTCCACCCCTCTGACTCGGTGGCCATCATGGCCGCCAACATCTTCTGCATCCCCTACTTCCAGCTGACGGGGGTGAGGGGCTTCGCCCGCAGCATGCCCACCAGTGCTGCCCTGGACAAGTAAGGCCTCGGCCTGGAACCACACAGCACACATCTGTCAGTGGAAACCCCTGACCTTGGCCTGTGGGGAACACACTGGACCTGAAAATACTTATGATAAACTAGCCAAAAACATAATTGTCCCATAATGATAAAGACAACGCAATTGATACATTGTTTAATTGTCCCACTTTACTGTTACCTTTTCTTTTTCAAATGGAAGGTGGATCAATGGTCCAAAGTAACACTGTGTTTCCTGTAGAGTAGCTGCTGCCTCCAAGATCGAGCTCCACGAGACCCCCACGGGGGGGCAGTTCTTTGGGAACCTGATGGACGCCGGACGCCTATCCCTGTGTGGGGAGGAGAGTTTCGGCACAGGTAGCTCCTGAGTGAGTGAGGACACCAGTAAATAAATGATCCCACCAACAAAATGGCTGCTCGACATGAAGACATCCTGTAGACCCCTGCATAGTTTTTCGATGTGTTGTCTATAGGTTCGGACCATATCCGCGAGAAGGATGGGCTTTGGGCCGTGCTGGCGTGGCTCTCCATCCTGGCCAGCAGGCGACAGAGCGTGGAGGATATCATGAGAGATCACTGGCTGACGTATGGCAGGAACTACTACACCAGGTGAACCACTGTAGAAAACAGCATCTAGAGGACTTTGCAGACAGGCGTTTACACTTCTATGTTATGAATATATTTAAAACCTAGCATTTGTGCTTTGCATGGTTAGATATGTTTTCATGGATTTCATGTGTGCAGATTGATTCCGTGTTCTCGTTTTAAAAGAAAACAATAACAATAGATAGCCCCTTGGCAAAGACTTCAGCACAGCTACTGAAGTACAGCAATTGGGAGCTTTAGATACTGTTTCCAACAGGGTAACTAGACTGACATCTAGTGGTCAGGCTACACTGTTGAAATTAGTTGTTCAAAAAGACTCATCAGGTAAATGATGAGGCTACATATACATATATATATATATACATATACACACACACACACACACACACAGTGGGGCCAAAAAGTATTTAGTCAGCCACTGATTGTGCAAGTTCTCCTACTTAGAAAGATGAGAGGTCTGTAATTTTCATCATAGGTACACTTCAACTATGAGAGACAAAAATGAGGAAAAAAAAAAATCCAGGAAATCACATTGTAGGATTTTTAAAGAGTTTATTTGTAAATTATGGTGGAAAATAAGTATTTGGTCAATAACAAAAGTTCAACTTAATACTTTGTAACATAACCTTTGTTGGCAATGACAGAGGTCAAACGTTTCCTGTAAGTCTTCACCAGGTTTGCACACACTGTAGCTGGTATTTTGGCCTTATCCTCCATGCAGATCTCCTCTAGAACAGTCATGTTCTGGGGCTGTCGCTGGGCAACACGGACTTTCAACTCCCTCCATAAATTTTCTATGGGGTTGAGGTCTGGAGACTGGCTAGGCCACTCCAGGACCTTGAAATGCTTTTTATGGAGCCACTCCTTCGTTGCCCGAGCGGTGTGTTTGGGATCATTGTCATGGTGGAAGACCCAGCCACGTTCCATCTTCAATGCTCTCACTGATGGAAGGAGGTTTTGGCTTAAAATCTCACGATACATGGCCCCGTTCATTCTTCCCTTAACACGGATCAGTCGTCCTGTCCCCTTTGCAGTAAAACAGCCCCAAAGCATGATGTTTCCACCCCCATGCTTCACAGTAGGTATGGTGTTCTTGGGATGCAACTCAGCATTCTTCTTCCTCCAAACACGACGAGTTGAGTTTTTACTAAAAAGTTCTATTTTGGTTTCATCTGACCACATGATATTCTCCCAATCCTCTTCTAGATCATCCATATGCTCTCTGGCAAACTTCAGACGGGCCTGGACATGTACTGGCTTAAGCAGGGGGACACGCCTGGCACTGCAGGATTTGAGTCCCTCTCGGCGTAGTGTGTTACTGATGGTAGCCTTTGTTACTTTAGTCCCAGCTCTCTGCAGGTCATTCATCAGGTCCCTCCATGTAGTTCTGGGATTTTTGCTCACCGTTCTCATGATCATTTTGACCCCACGGGATGAGATCTTGCGTGGGGCCCCAGATCGAGGGACATTATCAATGGTCTTGTATGTCTTCCATTTTCTTACAATTGCTCCCACAGTTGATCTATTCACACCAACCTGCTTGCCTATTGCAGATTCACTCTTCCCAGCCTGGTGCAGATCTACAATTTCTTTCCTGGTGTCCTTCGGCAGCTCTTTGGTCTTGGCCATGGTTGGGTTTGGAGTCTCACTGTTTGAGGCTGTGGACAGGTGTCTTTTATACAGATAACGAGGTCAAACAGGTTCCATAAATACAGGTAACGAGTGGAGGACAGAAGAGCTCCTTAAAGAAGAAGTTACAGGTCTGTGAGAGCCAGAAATCTTGCTTGTTTGTGGGGGACCAAATACTTATTTTCCACCATAATTTACAAATAAATTCTTTAAAAATCCTACAATGTGATTTCCTGGATTTTTTTTTCTCATTTTTGTCTCTCATAGTTGAAGTGTACCTATGATGAAAATTACAGACCTCTCTCATCTTTCTAAGTAGGAGAACTTGCACAATCAGTGGCTGACTAAATACTTTTTGGTCCCACTGTATATACAGATCTTCATGATCCTACTGCTCTGTTACGTGTAGGTATGACTATGAAGACGTTGACCTGGATGCAGCCTGTGAAATGATGGAGGACCTGGAGATCATGATGGTGGACAAGTCTTTCGCAGGGCAGCGCTTTGCCGTGGGAGACAAGGTCTATCGGGTGGAGAGGGCAGACAACTTTGAGTACACTGACCCGATCAACAGCAGCATCTCCAGGAACCAGGTGGGAGAGAGACTGAAACACTGCAGCTGGCCCAGAGATTAAAAGAACAAACAAAAATATAAACGAATTTAGGTCAAAGACACAGATTGAATAACAATATACTTTTTGTGATTGTTATGGTAGAAAAAAATGATAAAAGAAAAATTATAAAAGAAAAGTATTATATTTAATTAGTAGTAGCAATAAATTGTTTAGCTCTCAAAATGTAGCTAATGAAGTGAATGTAGTGCAAATATTTCTGATTGTGACAAATGGCCTTCTGTCAGACTTCTTCTTCCTGGAAGTGAAATGTGTCTCTTGATCTGGGAAATGTAGGCCTAGTAGTTGCTTGACCTGCATATACTAGCCAATTTGTGTGCTAATTTGTCTGCTGATCTAGATGAATAAACAAATGTTAACAAGGTACATGGTGCCTTTAGTTATTTAATTGTCTTACTTACTTCCATGGCTCTGGTTTTGTGTAATTGTGTAAAATGTAGGGGCTGCGCATCATCTTCACAGACGGCTCCCGGATCATCTACAGACTAAGTGGATCGGGCAGTGCTGGGGCAACAGTTCAGATCTACATAGACAGCTATGAGAAAGACCCACCGCAGATTTTCCAAGACCCTCAGGTGTTCACCTAACTACCCTGCATGTACGATAGAATGGCCTAAAACAAATAACTTTATACAACATCAGTTTTGGGTTGCCTCATTAAAAAAAATCAATTTAACTGTAACGAATGCGATTACAAATAAGTAAATGTAATCTCTACCGGTTAGAATCTAATATACAGGGGAAAGGTATCTCATGTCTGAATTATTTGTGTTTGTGACAGGTGATGCTGGCATCCCTGGTTACTATCGCTCTGAAGATGTCGAGGCTTCATGAACGGACAAGTCGAAGTGGTCCATCGGTCATCACATGATTTCCCGTGTTCTATTTGTCTTTCTATATCCCAGTAAACAGTAGTTTTCACTTTTATACAAACCTTGATGCAAACAGCTCTGTGAATGTTTTTAGTAATAGGGAAATAGGATTGTATTGTCACTATACCACAAATAAATGAACCTTTAAAGTTACATTTTGTCAAACTTCCAATCCTAATGGCAGGCCTTCAGTTCAGTAAAATGGAAATTGACATTTGTGGCCCACTATATTATATGTAGGCCGTCATGTCTGTAACCACACTAAGTTGATCAACTTCATTTGCTTTGAATTAAAATAACTTGATACTTCTGCTACACTACACTTGTACAGTATGTTTACGTTTCAAGACAGCAATACATACATAATCAATACATAGGATAATCGAACCGAATGGTTCTGAACATTCAACAGAAAATTAAAAATTGTCGTGTTGCTTGACAACAACAACGAAACATTGCATCATCTCCATTGTTCTTTATCGAACATTGCTTCAACCGTTTCGAAATCTACCGTCAAAATGGGTTTTCACTCGGCCGTATAGTTGTTTACCGACGTGTAGCCTAGTTGATGCTACCTCAGACTATAAATGCAAACGCACCCCGTCCTCCGATTACTGGGAAAGGAATATCTCAAACTGCAAAGATTGGACCTTAAAGTAAGTCTAATTGGAGGATTAGATTAGTAAATTGCGTCGACCTCTGGGCGGAATTAAATACGTTTTTTAACTCGCCACTCTTTTTCAATTGAGTCTTATCTGGGTGCACAATTTGCAATTGTGAACCTAGGTCTTTGTGTAAGGTTGCAAATGGTGGTTCTATTCTTTTTTTAAAAACAACAGGGAATTGAAGCTTACCCAGTGAGTGACAATCTCCTGACATGGCAGGCTGAGGTGAATGGACTGGAAGGCACATTGTGGGAAGGTGAAATTCAGCTGAATCAAAATAAAATAAATTAAAGATGATACGTGTTCTTACAGTTTTACCATTAATTAAGATGCTTTTGTGAAGGTGCTGTTGTGCAGTTATCATTGCAATTCAATGAGGACTACGACTCTGTCCCTCCAACTGTCACTTTTAAAACTATCCCCTTTCACCCTAATGGTAGGTTTCAAGTTGGTCAACAATAGAAAAAAATGGATGGGGTAATACCGGACAAGCACATTTCCACACATTTACATTGTGTGTTACTGAATTTTCTCCAGTGAACAATGAAACAGGCAGACCATGCATTCTATATCTGGACAGTGATAAGGATTGGCAACCTGGAATCTCAATAAGCAGCATTCTTCTCACTATTCAGGTTGGCAACAATATGCAGTCAAATACATTCAATATATAAGCCTTATTTCAATCGATGTACTCCAGATTTTCTGCTTGTGGTACAATTTTTATTATCGATTAACATTGTGTGCTGAAATGTGCAGTTAAAATGACCCCGCCTGCACCCCCCTGTCCCAGACGATGCTGTCCAATCCAGTCTTAGAGGAACCAGTCAACCCTCAGGCCGCTGAGCTCCTAATGGCCTGCCCTTCCACCTACCAGAGATTGGTGGTGGACTTTATCCTGTCGACCCAGGAAAGGAATAGTAAGACACAACAAAACCACACAATACAAAACATGGACACATATATAAATGAATACATCATGTTATGATTGATTCTCTATTGTTTTCATTGTTCCTCTGCAGCTCTGCCCCAGTATTCAACAGGCCAAAGGTGACAAACTAGTAGCTTCCTGTGTACTGGCGCTCACTTCCCTTTTCACCTTGTAAATGCATTTACAATGGGACATCATTTCCTCTAGGCTCGTAAGGAAGATCAACTTTCAGGAGTATCTGAATACTTGGGCCAGGACTGCAACCACAAAAACTGAACCAGTGATGAGGGATGAATGTATGTCTATGCACAGCCGGCAGGTTCATGCACTGGACAGACGGGTTTGTGGGTAGCGTTACACTAAGTGCTGATTTGTGTTTTTTTTTTCCACTTAAAGCTCTGGAGAATCTCTCCAGACTCCCGGAAACCCTTGAAATGCAGTACGGGTCACAGGGTAAGGAATCGCCCATAGGCCCACAGCGCGACGCGTAAGTATTTAACCCTAATTAAAGATTGGTGTGTTCAAAGCATTGTGACATTACTGACTTTGCTGTCAAACTGAATGCGTGTATCAGTCGGGTCACGATACCCCTGTGGCTCCTCCTTGACCTGGAAAACAATTATGCAGTGTATTTCAATGGGATTAGATTAGCTTTCCACACAGACATCCATAAAAACTCTTCACCGCTGCATAAACCAAACGCTGTCGTTAAGTCTATCAGTGAGGCCTGTATGCCGTGTGTTGCTACAGGTTCAATGCTATAATGTATGGGACCAGTAGGAAGCGTCGTGACCCTGAGACTGTCGGTGTACTGAGGCAGGTCAGGATCAACCAGATGAGGACGATTTACCTGCTGTACGGATCGCCAGGCGAGTTCACTCGGGGAAGCCATGGTGTGTGTAGTTGTTGATTTATAAGAGTGTGTATGCCCGTTTGTCAGTGCGTGTGCATATATGGGTGGGTGTTTACCGGCAGATATGTTCATCGGATGATGTTGTGCCCCAACCTAGCTGTGTGTGTTTCTATGTGTTGTCTGGGTAGACCTGCACACCCCCCCCGTGTCCCTACAAGGAGACTCCCCAGCCACCACAGTACTCTCTAGAAGCCTGGACGGACAGGAGACCTGCGACTGGGAGAGGGAGGTGGACAATCTTGTCTCTTGGAGCCACTCGCTGTCCTTTCAGGAGCTGGAGGAAGAGTGAATAAGCCCACATGCAAAGTCAAATAAATATTTATCCAAAGAAATACTAATTTGTCCTTACATGGTATAAACTGTGATACATGACGTACAAATTAGCCCAATCTACACGTTTCCTCTTCACTGGTCAGTTCTTTATGAACCCAGATGAGGTGTTTGATGGGGCCCACATAACATTGTGGCCTCTAGAATTGATGGTGCGGATCAATTCCTTCCAACATGTCTGGAGAGCTTTGGGAAATATACTGTTGCAGACAACTTAAATCACGAGGAACTGCATTCAGTGACCTACACACCAAAGTCGTTGATAATACACAGAATATAGCTGCTCGATCAGTCTTGAGCATGAAGTTGATCTCTTCTCACCCGTGTCACTTGGCGTGATATACAGCAGGATGCACACAACCTTAATAACCAAGCACTTACAATTAAAATTAATGAAACATCAAAAATGAAATACTTAAGCTGAGAATAAAACTTGAATTCCTGAATTCCTTACGAAAAAAAAAAGTCTATTATAATGTCCACATTTTATTTATCAACCGTGTACCTTTAAGAAAGTCAGCTGAAAAAACACACGAAGAAACTTCGGAGGAGGAAGTAGGAAGTTAGAAGTAAGTCATTATCACAAACAACACAAACACGAAACGGAGAGTAGGATTTGAACACTTTAGTTTCATGGCGGGCATAAAAGGTAATCAAAGCTAAACTTGTTGATTTAAATACTATTACTTGACACAGACAGTGATTCAATGCATCCGACAACTTGTTCTGTTTTGATTGTGTTGTTTTATTACAACGCGTTACTTGTGCTAGCCTGTGTTGGTTAAAGGGCATACTACTGTTTGAGGAAATCTTTGATCATACTATAAAAAATATTAAACATCCATCACAAACAATATATATATATATTGAAAGCCATGTATGTATTAACTGTACACATTAGTTAACTACCAGGATGCAACTTAGTCACGAAATAACAGTTAAATATTGCTGCTCGCAGCAATATTGTTTCGAAAGCTAATAAACCTCGCTGTATGCTCTTGTTAGAATAACAACTATGCAAGCGTAAGAAATGTCTTGATATGTCCATCCCTCTAGCACTGGTTGGGCTGTCTTTCAGTGGTGCCATTGGACTCACGTTTCTTTTGCTGGGATGTGCATTAGAGCAGTATGGGTAAGAGTGGTCAAATAAAGGACAGATATGTCAACCCATAGCTTTTCGATCCTCACAAATCAGTTGATTCCACAATGCTAGGAGACAGCTCTTTTGGACAATCAGTCACTAGGCCATTGGTCAACGCTGTTCTTGTGTCACTTCACAGGGATTACTGGCCGCTCTTCGTCCTCATCTTCTATGTGATGTCCCCCATACCCACCTTCATATCCAGAAGGCTCAGCGATGACTCTGATGCTGCCAGCAACGCATGCAGGGAGCTGGCGTACTTCTTCACCACTGGCATCGTGGTGTCAGCGTTTGGGCTCCCCATCATTCTGGCCCGAGTACAGAGAGTGAGTGCTTATTTAGGGTCTTGATGTGAAATGTGGAAACTCTTTTCTAAAGCCTCAAATGAGATCAAGGCGTATAAGTGCATTAAGTGCTCGCATGCACTTAATAAATAGGGAAAAGGACATTCATAAATGAACAAGAATTTTTACGTCTTTCCGCTGTTGTAGATTGCGTGGGGGGCCTGCGGCCTGGTGATGGCGGGCAACGTCGTCATCTTCCTCACCATCCTTGGCTTTTTCCTGGTGTTTGGAGGCGGAGACGACTTCAGCTGGGAGCAGTGGTAGAGGGCCTCCCCTCTGGACATGAACACAGATGGATGGACTGACGGTTAGGTGGGAGGGAGAGAGAGAGAGAGAGAGAGAGAGAGAGAGAGAGAGAGAGAGAGAGAGAGAGAGAGAGAGAGAGAGAGAGAGAGAGAGAGAGAGAGAGAGAGAGAGAGAGAGAGAGAGAGAGAGAGAGAGAGAGAGAGAGAGAGAGAGAGAGAGAGAGAGAGAGAGAGAGAGAGAGAGAGAGAGAGAGAGAGAGAGAGAGAGAGAGAGAGAGAGAGAGAGAGAGAGAGAGAGAGAGAGAGAGAGAGAGAGAGAGAGAGAGAGAGAGAGAGAGAGAGGCAGAGAGGCAGAGAGGCCGACCCTGCTAATGGACGGTTGGATGCTATGGAGGCATGTTAAAGAAAAGCCAGAGCCTCTAAAGTCGCGAGCTCATGGACAACACACCGTGCTCTGACACAAATTCACCGTCTCTCTGGGGGCTCTGTTGGTAGTAGCATTAAAGGGTGGCACTGTTAACCCTCTGCCTATCTCCATCCATCCTATCTGTGTGTGTGTGTCCCCCCCACCCCTTTTTGCTTGCCATGTTTGAACTGAGGGTAACCCATTTAAACAGCCTTGTTTATCGCCCTTGTTTGTCTATGCATTACTTGCACTAGTCAAAATATAGAAATATAAGGGATATTTTTGTATAACTGTGTTATAATCAACACCGCCATACTCTCCCTCTACTGTTATCAGGAGCATTTTTGCTTGCCTACTACCATTTCCAATGCTCTGGTAACACTATATTTACATTCTATCAGATATTTTTTGGGGGGTAAGGGTTATAATCAGGTGGAGTTGATTTTGTTGCTAGAGTTGTTTGTTTTAGTTTATCGCATTTTGCTGCAAGACTATTGTCCTTGGTGTGTATAAAGCCGGCAAATGTCTACACTTTCACCAAAGGCCATTTCGCAACCGAATCATGGCTTAAGTCTGTGCATTATAAGTAAAAGCTGAAAACCAAGTTCATTGATGGAACATGTTTTTTTGTAAGGATACTGAGGCCGCAAGCCATCTGATTTATGTTTGTTCACTGGCTCACACTTGCTGAGTAGCTTCTTTTACATATGCCTTATTGAATGCTGTAAATACCTGTTTTTAAACCAGATTTATCTATGGTGCGCTTTCTGTACTATTTGCAAAATACATTTATTCATTGCTGTCCATCCCTCAAATATAAGTTGATGTCTACCATTAACATTTATCAGTAATTTTATTACGCATTTTATATGCTAATGAGAGCCCAATGAATACTTTTTTTCTCTAGTCACAGAACATTTTCCCAAAGAACCTAAATACTTTTGTGTGTGTCCTTTTTAGCACACTGAAACTGACATTTACCAAAATATTATACAATTTTAATATCAGCAAGGTCTTGAAATATTGAACACACTGACAAGTTGGGGTGCACGCCATCTCCATGAACTTTAAATCCAATTTCAATGGCAAGCTTTTTAGTAGTTGCTATGCAGCTACAGTATGACACAGGCCTGTGGTAAAACGCTTCACTGTGTTCTCTTTTCTAACTATCATTAAATCACTATCAAAACCACTGGGCTCTCTTTGTGCCTTCTCGATGCCGTCAGCAAAGCACTGAAGTAGCTGTGCTCCTTGCTGACTGGAACTTACTTGTGGTGGCCACTGAAATGGACGAGTGTTCCGTGTAACTTAATAGAAGCTGCGTCCCATGCCAGTCTGTGGGAACCGGGATGGGTGATTTATTCAAACAAACGTCTCTTTATATACCCAGCGTGCAAAATGACTGCAAGGGATCACACTAAAGACCTCTCCTGGGAGAGAGAGGGGAAAAGAGCAGCGTCTGCCCCAAGCCAGGGCTAGGCCGCCAGGCCCCCATCTACAGAAATCCACATGCGACGAGTCGATGAATAATTCACAATGCTTATTGTTCCACATGGAAATAAGGCAAAATAGAGGTGTGCTGTTGTGCCAGCAATTGGTTCCGGTGAGAGATTAGCTGTCAGAACCAGTGACCCTGAATGTATAGTCCTCGTTCAACAATACACTTGTCAGCATGCTGCAACACCTTGGAAACCAAAATCAACATGAAGTGGACGGCTCTGTTTTTTGTTTTGTTTTTGTAAGGGTATTTAACAGATTTCAAAGCTGTTTGTTTCTGCTCACCAAAGCGCTAGACACACTATAATTAGATACAAATGAATGTTTGGCAAAGCGTATCCTCTGCATCAATAAAAGGAATCCAGGGCATGCTAATTAATCACACCCATCCCTGCCTCTGTTTCACACACATCATCGAGATGGATTAGCTGACACCAAATACAAAACATTTTAGCAAACTGAGTTTGTCAGCAATTCACAATAATCTTTCCATAGGAAAAATATATGTTTATACTATTCGGGACTGGTGGAGTAGCGTTGGAGGTAGAAAATCAATGAGATCATACTTTATTTATACTTTGTACGTGTGTTTGTGTGTGATGAAAATAGATGGGATATACAATTAAATGGAAAACAGAAAAGAGAAAACGAATTGGAAAGAGAGTAGAGTTGGACTAAAAAAATGAAGAGGAACCCATGGGATGTTCATTCGTCTGTTGTCCAGGCCGTCCGTTGCCTGGTAACAGCCGCCCCGTCCAAGTTATGTTTCTCGGCTGCGCTGTCCAGCCTTGAAGGGAACGTCAAGTCTCAGGCTACACTTGATGTACTGACCACCTGACTCCACAGATGGAGCCCTTGGTGTTTTACTGCAGATGACTATCTAGAGCTAGCTGGATCCTCTGATACCGTGCGACCATCAAGTTTATAACAATTCACAGGCAGCGGGCACTATACACGATACACTATACACACACGATGATATAGTCTAGTTTTTTAGTCAAGTAGGTTTTAATAGAAGCTCTTCATTTTGAAGCAAACATGTATTCAGTTTAAACTGCAATTCATTTCACTTCAGTGTTAAAAACAGAAAAGCCCATGAGGGCGTCAGCCAGGGCAAGTGAGAGAGGCAGAGTCAAGGTTGCGCCGAGCCAATGGGCCCGCTCACATAGCCAATCGTGAATGGAGGGGTCTTGTCAGATTCGGGCCAATCGATGTGTTTTTTCGGGAGTGTGTAGCGGAAACAAGAACGCGTGCAACTGGAAGGAGTACATGAAGCCGTGCACTCTACTCACTGAAGCCAGTCGGTACTGAGAGACAGTATCTTTACTTCAATCAATTTAAGCAATATTTTATTTGACGTGGGGAAGTTGATAAGGTAAGATTCAACATTTCCTCTTTGAGGTTATTCAATTTTACGTAGGTTTTTATATCAGCGATTTTCTTTGTTTCGCTGGTGAGATAAGATTATCTTCCCATATGCGCCTGTAAGCTTACATATTCATTAAGTCGCATTCTGCGTACACTTTCAACGTATGAACCGATGAGCAAGACAAACGATGATAAAGCATGAATTACATTATATAAACTCGTGAAGGGCATTATGAAGTTAAAGAAGTTGTCGGATATTTGCACTACACGGTTAGGCGAATTAAGAATGTACTTAAAACGATATGTTCTGATATTGCTTAAGCCATACTGTATGTTTTTAGTCATTATCCGCAAATGCGTATACAAATATAACATTTTACGAAAAGTATTTGGATATGTTCTGTTTCCTTTGTGTAAATACATGAACGTGATGGAGAGGGGTGTTGGTTTGGTTGTTCGTTGTAAGGAATCAGTATGTGTGTAGCACTTGGAGCAGAGTATATTGATTTACCACCGGGGGGCGACTAGCAAGTCTTGGCAGGAAAATGGTTTCAGTGATAGAAAAAGTACATTTTGTTATGAATGGGGTCAACATTTCTCAGTCTTGTAAATCGTTCTTGGTGGAACCGTGTGTGGGAACAAATGAAAAAATAGATACCGTTTAGTACATAGTCAAATTAGAAGATAGAAAAGTAGTATCAGACATCACCAAGTGAACTTGTTTGCTAACTATCTCGAAGTGATACTGCCTTCATAAATGTGTATGGCTGTCTTTCTGCCTATTTCATTCCACCCAGATATTACAGTCCGACTGTTGGCCCAGATGAATACAGACATAAACAAACATAAAACCATGTAGTCAGTCAGTGAAGCTGCTCTAGTCTTGCTCTGACTTGAGTAGATCATTAACCATTAGTATTTAAGATGAGCGTCCTAATTGAGTGCAGCCTGGGGGCTACCCCTCTGCTTGCTAGCACAGCTGATTGTTCAAGGCACTGTCAATAAGGATTCCATTCGTGATGTCAAGCTCTAAAGCAATAGAGCACGAAGGGTACGCCAACTAACTAATACATCCCACTTTTGTGGAAGACGTGGTCCTGATGAAATGCTGCCAGTTTCACCCATTCCATGTGGATGCATGGATTGATGAATGAAGGCATGTGTCCAGATAGTTTCTGTATAATCCAGCTCGCAGCAGGGCAATTTTTCATGCAGTTTACAATAGGGCTTTCTAGTGGCACAGTCTGTGACCAAACCAACGTCATTGTAACGAATCCAGTCGCCTCCCATAACCCTGAGGTTTAGGCGTCTCTTTCCTTTTGCGTCGGATAATACTTGTCATATACCGTGCAACTTTTCATCCCTTAGCCCCTCAGTTAAGCTCCCTAGCTCATCCTCCTTTGTCATTGATTATGATGTTCCCTAGACTTTTTTATTATTATTATTTTTTTAATCAATCAGATCTGGCAACCCCGCAGCCCCGGCCAGTGCAAGGCTAATCGACAGGAGTGCTGATGCAGCCCGAGCTTCAGCGGCTGACCCTCCAGCGGGCATGCCGTGGGTCGCCTCGCTTGGATTGTTCGACTGTGTGGTGTGTGTTGCACCGGGACATTATGGCACTACTTGCTCCATTGATTCATGGTGCTTATTCAGCAGTCGGCCCGCCGATCAAAGGGGAACTCATTCAGACAATAAAAACGGGCGCCGCCTCATCGAGGTGGTTCCTGGCTGGGTGGGTGGGTGGGGTGGGGGGGGGTCTTGATTATGGCCAGTCAAATTAGCGTTTCAGCGCTAAAAGCTGATGAACGATGAAGCGCTACCTACGTCTTTCTGCTAATTGGCTGAGAGCGCTGTCAGGTCCCCAGAGGTGTGGACTGTCGTGGAGCAGAGGAGCCTCGTAAGCATGAAGGAACATATGATGTCCACTCACAGGGGATACATCCACCTTTTTTAATGAAGCATGTCTATATATTAAACTGTCTTATGTCGGCTTTAAACCTAGCTTTTATTTGCACGGTATTGTAGTGTCTGTCTGTCTGTCTGTCTGTCTGTCTGTCTGTCTGTCTGTCTGTCTGTCTGTCTGTCTGTCAGAGCTCCACTGTACTGTAGTAGCTGTCTATCTGTCTCTGTCTGTTTGAGTTCTACAGTACGGTCAAGTAGCTGTCCGTCTTAAGCTCTACAGCACGGCCCCTGTAATCGCATCTCACAGCTGCTAAAGCCTATTTTTCTATCATTCCCCAAGCAACTCTTTCTTCAATCAGTTTGGGTTTCTCCGTCATTGGTCTGCTTCATTTCTTTTTCTCAAAGCTGGTTGCCTCTGGGTGATTCTGCTTTTATTTATTGCCGCTAGTCCAAATGACATTAGAAAATGTCTGATGAGAAACAGTCACACGGGTAGTCTTGAGTTCATTCTAAGGAACTCTTTCCTTTCTGTCTTGATGGGAAGTATTGTCGGTGCATTGGACAAACTACAGTGGACCTTCTTAACGAGTCACAGTTTGTCTTTACTCGTCTATGTCTGTGTGCTTTGCATCACTTTTTTCTCTGTAAAGTTGCGTGTGTCATTACAACATCTTGCGGCTATTCAGAGAAACGTATTATCCTGTGCACAAAACATTGAAGAATTCAGTGGCAAAGGCTAGGTGTTCCCTATACGGACGTGTGTGTGTGTGTGTGTGTGTGTGTGTGTGTGTGTGTGTGTGTGTGTGTGTGTGTGTCCACTGCAATAAACAGCACTGGATGTATCTGTTGAATAGCTTAACACCACGTCGAAGCACTTGTGTTTTTTCGCTTGGCATCTGAACAATTTGTTTCTCCATTCCATCCACTCGGGAGAATGTGGGACAGCACGTCACATCCTGGGCCAGTGAATAGGCCTGAGTGAATTCGTCACTGTCATTGTGGAGGAATAGCCTTGAATGCCTCCACTGTTTGGAGACGGAGTGAACTTAATATAAACGCTGTGGAACACATGATGTCTTGGGCCCTCCTTTGTTGTGGCACCACAAAAGCAATCTTTGTGTGGGCGTCTGATGACCTTGGAAGTGTGTCTGACCCCCACCGCCACCACAGGCTCCCATTGTGCCTAGCATGGTCATGTGACATAGATTCGAACCCCAGATATACGGCACATCCATGCAAATGACTCCATTGTAAACGACAGGAGTGAGACGCATTGTTTTCGGTCAGGTAGGGAAAAAATCTCGATGTTGACGTCGTTTTAATAAGGGCCGTAGGCCTGTTGGAACTGGATGCATTGTAGCAGAGTTGGTGAGGTTATGTAAACACCGACGTCTCTGGAGCGTCCTTAATTCTGTCTTTCTTCCACAGGAGAGCAGTTGGGTTACCATGACTTCAGTTTCTTTGAGAATTCTCCCCCCCCCAAAACGTTAACTTCCCATGACTAGCCACAGAGGTAATTCGCCTCAAAAACACCTTGAAAAACACCTTGCCACATCCTTTTCTTTAAATTCACAGCCCCACCCAGTACCCTGAACCATTCTCACTGGAGGCTAAACTAAACTAATGTTTTTGCTCTCCTGAGGACGCCCGACTCTTCCTCAAGGCACGGCTGTTTTTTTCCCCAGCCCTCTGTCGTGTTGACAAGACCAGGGTTGAGCCCTCTCTTTTTTCCCACCGCCTTGGCGAGCGTGTTTAATCGCAAGCCAATTTCCCTGTGATGGAAATGCAGCACATCGTTCAGTGACCCTTGACATCCACGCCAACATCCCCGCTCACCTCCCGCACGCCCACTTCTTGAAAGTCTGCTGGTGGTGGTGGTGGTGCTTTTAGAGCGGGCCGTTGCTGCGGTTACCGGCAGACAGGCGGGACTGTTGTTGGGGTTACCAGGAGAGAGCGAGGGCGGGGGATGTCCTCCTGGGTCCTTGGTCCGTGATGCCGAGGGCTTCTTCAGAGACAAGTGGTAGACAGTGGAGAATCCACTATCCTGCTTCTACACTCCTCTCTCTTTTCCCTGTTCATATTTCCCACAATTTTAAGGCAAATGCTGTGTCTAGAGAGTGCAGTGTGTACTATTGGATAATATTTTGTGCCTGAATATTTTTCCTCCTCTCCAAAAATTGGGTTGAATGTTTTCTTCACGTGTGCTTTGAAGTGTCAGCCAAAGCATGTTTGTATGTCACCTGCTTTTCCCTTGATGTTTTTTCCCTTTTGAAACGGCCGAGGTCATGTGAGGATGCTCCTCACTATGTATACACATACGCAGTGATACATTTAAGTACATCAAATGCTGTGAAACGAAAGGAGTCCGTTCCTTTCCATCCTGTTCCATTGAAACCATTTGTGTTATGGTGAGACGGCACCGACCTGCGGCCCTGTCTAAACCTGTTGTAACAGTGAGGTACACTCAGCCACCCTGCCTAATTTCCACAGTTTCTCCTTTGCGTATTGAACGGTGTTAAAAGTCTCATTCTCCGCCAAGGTCATGGGTTACTCACTAGGTGCGTCATAGCACGGGTCACCGCCAATGGCAGGTCAATAGACTAGTCCCTGTAATTGACATTGATTGAGTTTGTCGTGGACCCGAAAACAAGTTCATTACAGATTAGCTTGGTCTTGATGACTCTCTTTGGTTTGCTCGCTTGCCCCGCCAACCCCTCCAACCCATGGTGGGTTGCCACATACAGCAGTCGGATTGATCGAGATCGCACACAGCCTAATGAGACACAAATCTACCAGTGAAACCTATGGGTGGGACGTCTATGTAGTCAGGGGGGTGCTCTCATTAAACCGTCTCTCCAGCCGTGCACCCGCACTTTTTTGTCTTTTCATTCACTGGGACTTTAGTATTTAGATGTGTGTGTGTGTGTGGGGGGGGGGGGGGTTGATGCCTGCGAGCGGCGGCCCCCAGAGTGGGTGTGAGCGGCCTCTTTCTGTCAGTCTCTCCCAGGCTGCTCCCCTGGCTGCTCGTTACAGCCAACATCCACGCTCTGCTCGGTGCCGGAGCAGGAGGCGCTCACGCCAGGGGATTCTCTTTGAGGCCTGGCTGACCTTTTTTTTTCTCTCTCTCTCTCTCTCTCTCTCTCTGCGGAGTAATAAGGAGCGTCTAGACGGCCGTCCAAACCCTTTGATCTCCTCCGCTATAGCGACGGTGCCGTGGAGCAAAAATTCCGCCGCGATCCCGTTTTGCGCTTCAGGATCGCAGCGATCGACAGGGCTAACCTGTCGTCAAGGTGAAGCCCTGGCTCTAACACTGTTGGCTGGTCGGCCCTTTGAAACGATGCCTTGGTTTGCATGTCGCTGGTTCTGCTCAGGGTGTTCATATGACCGGGGCCGCTATGACTAGGCTGGTTCTGCTCAGGGTGTTCCTATGACCGGGGCTGCTATGACTAGGCTGGTTCTGCTCAGGGTGTACCTATGACCGGGACTGCTATGACTAGGCTGGTTCTGCTCAGAGTGTTCCTATGACCGGGGCCGCTATGACCTAGGCTGGAAGTGGCCTCGCTTAAACCCTCCTCTCTCCTCCTTTTCTTGGTTCTTCGCGTAAATGTTGCCCTTACGGTTCATCTACAAACGACTCCGATGATGGGCTCTGGTCACGTTGCGCAGCTTGACCTTTTTGTAGATGGAAGCAACACCAGTGGAAGAACCCCTTTTGACTGTTTGGTATTTCGGCTGAAATGTGCCCTCTTCTGTCTTTTTTTTTAGGGAAATGAAACTGCTTCTGCATTTTGATGGCTATGGTGTAATTTGAAGTTGCACTCCTTTTGAAATCTCACAAATAGCAGCGGAATTGTCCTCTAGTAGAGGCGGTATATTCACATGGCCTGAGCCATAACATTTCCATACAACATCAGGGCATTCGGGAAAATTGTGGAAAATGATTGCACCCATCGTAATGTTTGCTTGCCACCTGCTCCTGTGTGGTAGAGAACAGCGATTCAGAGCAGGAAGCTGCACAGGCTACTTACCAACCCACTCTGGGCCTCCCTCACTCCCCCCCCCCCCCCCCCCCCCCCCCCCCCCCTCCCCCACACTTCTGCTTTCATGCCACCAGATGCGTCACGCTTCTTTTGAATCCGACATGAGTTCCTTGTAATCTGCCCCGACACCAAGCTAATCCTGCATATATGGAAAATCAATAGCGAATAGCGGTTGGTTGCTGTCACATGGGTTGGTTGTCCCTGTCTGAGTGACTATTGGTTGGTTGACCATGTCTGTCTATTGAATGTTTTCCCGCCTACCTGACCCCCAGTAATAGTTGTACTTTCGTCTGAGAACCTGAGGCGAAACACACTAATCATAGATTATTGATCCAACTATTGGGTCCTGGAATTGGTTTGATGATTTAACCCTTTGTTACTGCTAGGCAAAACACTTGAGCACTGGACTGGTCATAGCTAAACCACTTATTATCGGTGATTTGTTATTGTAATTTCTCCAATGAGGGCGTCATGTTCCAGTCGGGCAGCCAGACGGCGTGCCTTCTGAGTCAGTGTTCAGATTTTCAGATCTCGTGGCACAACACTGACGTATTATGATGGTCATGTAGTGGTTTCTCCCTTTGCACCCAGAACTGGAAGAAGACAACGGGGAGAGAGAGAGAGAGAGAGAGGGAGAGGGAGAGAGGGAGAGAGAAACGACTGGTTCTGACCGACGTCATTCAGGATGAAGAAGAGCAGAAGCGTCATTGGCGTGACCCCGGGTGACGTGAGTACCTCCTCTTGATCTGTCTTGTCCCCTTTTTTTTAATTTTTAAAAACCCCCTCTCACGGCTCGTTGTATCAACGGAGAGGTGTGGCCCCGCGCGCTGGGAACTCTGCCGGTGACTCAGCCACCGACGACCGCGCTCAACAGACTGCTGCCCAACAGGGCGGACTGCAGCAGAGAGAGAGAGAGAGAGAGAGAGAGAGAGAGAGAGAGAGAGAGAGAGAGAGAGAGAGAGAGAGAGAGAGAGAGAGAGAGAGAGAGAGAGAGAGAGAGAGAGAGAGAGAGAGAGAGAGAGAGAGAGAGAGAGAGAGAGAGAGAGAGAGAGAGAGAGAGAGAGAGAGAGAGAGAGAGAGAGAGAGAGAGAGAGAGAGAGAGAGAGAGAGAGAGAGAGAGAGAGAGAGAGAGAGAGAGAGAGAGAGAGAGAGAGAGAGAGAGAGAGAGAGAGAGAGAGAGATGAGGGAGCCGGCACAGGGAGGGAGGGAGAGGGAGAGAGAAAGACGGGGAGTTAAGAGAAAGGGAGATGGCTGGGGAAGTGAAATCGTGCGAGGAAGGAGGGAGTCCATGGCGGAGGGACGGCGGGAGGGAAACGGGAACAGATAGACGGAGAGGCCGAGGCCCATCTGTTTCCCTTCAGAGCCCAGGGTTTATGAGCCGGCCAGGCAGGCCGCATCATTTAGGGGGACATTGTTTGGAAGGACCCCCCCCCCCCCCCACACACACTCTTCCCTCTCCTCCTTGACTACAAGATGGACCCACAGGAGGTGCACTCCAGCTGGAGACCAAAGTGCTTCTGCGCAAGGCCGGTTCTCTCCACTCTCCTTTCGAGCCCTGTCTCTGTGACCTTGCCAGTATGTTCTTGGCATTCTCTCCCTTTCCTGACCTGGCTCACTCCTAGCTCTTAAAATCGTGCTTTTTTTTTTTTTTAGCTCTTGAATCGCTGTAATTACACAATTTGTTGTCTTGTCTTTGTTTTCTCAGTGCTCATCACCATTCATTTTTTGTCTCGTTTGGAATGGAATTGGCTCAGAGAATGAACTGAAAAGATAACGCCACCAGTTAAAAACCGTGCGTGTGAGCACCACGTCGGATACCCTTGACTTGCTTCCCCTTTCTCGCATGGGCTTACAGATTGTTATACAGTCTTTAATAATTCATACATACAGTCTTTCTCCTTATGTTAAGCATCGGAGTCAATAATTCAGCTTACCAAACCCAGCGGGGTGCCTTTGCATGTGGTGTTCTTGAGGCTCCAATGCTGAGGCGGTCTCATTTCTTTGACCCCCCCCCCCCCACCCCCACCCCCCCACCAGAAGAGACAACACAACGGCAGCTTTTCTGGCCTCAACCCAGGGAACTGTAGCTCTGTTGTTGCCAAGAGTTTTTGAAAGGCATCCGCCTTTGAAACGCACCCAGTCCTATCCTTTCCTTGACTTTGTACATGAGCAGTAAATTGCCTCAAATTGATTTTGCTTTCAGCCACGAGGCTTTTTGATAACAGGTAGCCCAAGTAAATGCATCGAGCGAGCGCCGCGTGGGATTAAATTCTATTTTCAAATGAAAGCTCTAATTTTCCGAATCATCTTTCATCATAGGTATTTTGACTTCAGACGGATGCGCGAGAGAGTTCTGTCGAAGGCTCAAGTGTCTTTTTTCTTATTTTCTTTTTTTTCATTTATAAAAAAAAAAAAAAAAAAGCCCTGACGTGCTGGCCTATTAGCTATTCTGTTGACTTCCCGAACACAGAAAAAAGGCAAATAATCAATAAAGGACTAGAGTTACACATGTCCCCCGTCCTACATAAGACAAACGAGGCCGGGTTTTCTCAACCCCAGGATGTACGAGCGGTAAATATAGGGGGAGGTATTGACCAGCGTGGCGTTGAGATATCTTGTTATGGGCCCGTGTTTGACAGGAGTACTTGTGATGGGGGAAGAAGGCCAGGGTGGGATCGCGCGCTGCCAGCTTCTGTTAACCAAGCCTCGTCCTGGGTGCCTCTCTCAGACGGCGGGCATAAATCAGCCAAATTACATTTCCTCGAAAACGCCGTGGAGTCAGCAGAACTGGCCGGGCCCTGTCAGTCAGTCAGGCTTCAGACACAGTTGGCGGAGCAGACCGGTTCACTCTCTCTCCCGGTGTCGGTTTCTTCTCTCTCCTCCTCCTCCTCCTCCGTAGCATCTGGTTGCTGGACCCTGTCAACCTGTCTTGCCTTTTATCCTGTACTGCCAGGGAGTTGGAAGCAGATGCATTGACTCCTCCACTCTACTCTCTCTCTCCCTCTTGGCTTCTCTCTCTCTCGGCTTCTCTCTCTCTCTCTCTCTCTCTCTCGGCTTCTTCCTCTCTCCACTGTTTGGCTCATCTTGGTCTGTCTCTTTCTTTCTATCTGTCTTTCTTGTACTCCCATATACTTCCTTGTTTATACACCTTTAAGTGCCTCATCTCCCCGTTGCACGCTTTATTCCCATCCATCTTTTCTTTCTTTTTTTCTCCTCCTGCTCTCTCTCTGCACTCTGCCTCGCCCCCCCCCCCCTCCATCTGTCCTCCTCTTTTCCACTCGCCCCCCCCCCCTCCGTCCCGTTGAGATTTTTCATAGCCGGAGTGTTTTGACATCCTGGACCTTCGGACACTTCCCGGGACCGGAGCGAGGCTGGCCGAGGGAGGTTCCGACGTCTCCTGGGAATCCTCCTCCGCTAGGTTATGCATAAAGGGAGGCTGCAGGGCTGGCCCTAAGCCCCTAGTGGAGTCTACCTTCCACGGGCTGTTAAACACCGCTTAGAGGGCTCGCGGGAGATGGGTTCAAGTTAGGGGAGCGTCAGCACTTACCGGGTGGGAGGAATACGCCCCCCCCCCTTTGGTTTCCCCTCTCCTTTTTCCTTTTGCACACGTTCGCCGTTGTGCAACGTGCCTGTGCATGCATGTGTTTCATTTCGCCGTTATCCGTTTTTACACACACACACACACACACACACACACTCACCGACCATGCTCTAGGAATTCCTGAAGTCCCCCTGTGCCCCCTCCTCCCCCTTCCCGCTTGATGTCGACCTCTCCAAACGCTTCCCTTCCACCTAGGTGGGAACGTCTCAAACAGGATGGATGGGGCCCCGTTGGCAGGCGTCTCCACCGCTCCTCCGGAATTCGTGAGAGCCCTCTTGTTTACTGCCGGCCATTCCCCTGGAACGCTCCGGCACCCGACTACCGGAGTCATAACAAGGGGTCGCATAAAAAAAGGCCTCGTTGAGATTCAGCATCGCCTCATCAAAATGTCAGCCGACCGCCTCTAAAGTCAGGGACCAGACGTGCTCTGGCGCCAGCTCCAACTCGTTCATACTTAAAACATTCAAAAAGTTTGGTGTTCCTCATCGGGAGTTTAATTAGCACCGGGATTCGCAGACAAATTAGGGACGCTGAGGCGAGAGGGAAGAGAGAGTGGATGCAGACGGAAGATCTAAAGGAGTCCTTCAATTGTGCCCATCGAACATTCATGAGGACACGGCGTCTGCCTACAGATCTCCAAAACCTCCGCCGTGCCTCAGAGAGCCTGTCGTTTACAAGCTTACCCTGCTAGCTGGAAGTGGGGAGCAGCTAAGACACTTGTCGTGTGGTCGCTGTTTTGTTTCCTAAGCTGCTGAACCCCCTTATGAGAACGAATGTATGTATATTATTTCATATTTTTTGTCGTCATTTTTGGACTCCCTGAATGTGACTTAGTCATTAAGAAAAGACGGTGACTTATGGCTGAATGTTACCGCCAGTCTTAGAGTGCCCCCTACAGGTCCTCTGAGAGACAGACAGACAGACAGAAAGATAAACGGCTCAGGGTCCGAAAAATAGACTAGTTTGATAAATGTGTACAGTATCCACGTGATCAATGTGAACCTTTAGAAAGTAATTCGTTAACGAATGTGTTCCTAGGATCCTTCTGCATTTCTGAACCTCACGCCGTCAGCCATGAATCAGCATTTTTCCACTCCTCCATGACACTTTTTTCCCCTCCAGGAGAGCAAGGAGGCCGTGGGTGGCGGCCCCCCCTCCATGGGCCACACCCTGGGGGTGGACCTGTGGCGTGGCCGCCGGCGTCTGTCCGGCAACCTGCAGCTGCCCCCGTTGTCGTGGCGACTGGCCGAGAGGGACCGGAGCCCCACCCCGGACTTGTCGGACTCTTCCATGGTGCGGCCCACCAGTCTCCCCATCGTACCCCTACCGCGCATCGACATCACACACGCCGACCCCGACAGGTGAGCCAGTACCATACTTGTGTGTGTGTGTGTGTGTGCGCGCGCGTGTGTGTGTGTTTTTATGCGTTGACTATTGGCTTTTGTTCTCCTCCAGCCAGGTGTGAGATGTCTTTGCTAATATCCCGTAAACAAGTCAATAAAATGCTCGGGAACCAGATCAGGGCATACCAAAAGCGTGGAGGAATGGAATTCCAGAATTCCTTGCTTCAAGCCAGTCGGGTCGGTTGTTGACAACTTTTGGGCTGAGGCAAAGTATGTTCCCACTCGCACTCCGGAGTGTGCCGTGGAGCCAGCGGTCATGCTCGGGGGAAGGGCCAAGTGTGCCGTGTGGGAATGATCCTCCCTCCGCTCCGTCCCAAGAGGGCGATGCACCACCGTGCGCCTGCAGGGGGCCGGGCGTGCGGGGCGCTTGTTTTTGTGCGAGCGTGTCATCTGGCTGTCAGCTTTTCATTGATTAACAAGGCACCGTTGGGATCTTACATCACACACTCCCCGTAGTCCCGCCCCCCTCCCCCTCCCCCTCCCCTCCTCATGAATTTTACAAACCGGGGGGGCGGGTCTGAGAGGAGACTCCCACCAATCCCCTTCTAGGAGGTCCTAAAAGGAGCCTAGCCTGTAGCACAGGAGGGAGACCCTGGATTGGAGGGGAGGACGTGGGTTACTTTTCCGAAGGGGCTACCTTTTGTGTACCAGAAAGAACGCGTTTTGACGCCGACCCGAGTTAACCCGACGTTGTCTGGACATGGAGTCTGTGGAGCTGAGCTCGGTGGTGGACCAGAGCCGGGCGGGAGAGGGCGGGGAGGGCCAAGCCGAGCAGAGCGCCGACCCGTGCAGGTCCCCTCCCGCCTGCCGGCAGGACGTGGGGAAGCTCAAGCAGGCGTCGCCTCACAGCTCGCCCCAGCGCTTTCGAAAGCAGGTTGTCAACAAGTGTGTCCGCCGACACCGCCGCTTTACGGTGGCTCAAACCTGGTAAGGTGTGTGTGTGTGTGTGTGTGTGTGCGCGAGTGTGCATGTGTGCGTGCGCGTTCAACAGCCCTTTCCTGTTAAGCAGGATGTGTCGGTCGTCCTAGCCGACTGCCCGAAGGCCTGACGCTGTCGTGGGTGCTAGCGTTGACTGCTCCTCGTTCTCAGAGACGAGCGCGCCGTCCCGACGTCAGGCGGGTTAGGACCGTGGCCACGCTTTTATTCACCGTGTCTCCTCCTCTGGAAGCGGCCGTGCGCTTGCCCCCCTGCCCGCGCACGGCTTGGCGAGGAGAGGCTGCGTGCCTCTGCTCTCCAGCGCCGGTCTGTTTCAACTCACGAGATTAGGAGCTCTGGTTCCCCTAAGCCATAAAGACGTCACGGCCCCCAGTCCCACTTGGACCCCTCCTGAGCCATAAAGCATAAACTGTTCCAAAAAAACAACCACGGAGAGGAAAGGCAGCCACGGGAAAACAAAACGTTTATTTCATCAAAGCTTCTAGCGTGAGCCTGCATCACCCAAACCTTTGTTCCCAGTCTTTTTCTTGAGAGCTTTGCTGGAGGGTCATGACAATTCTCTCTATTTCTCTTCTGCTAATCGACGACGGAAAACAGTTACATGCCGTCGACGAAGGGGGGGTCATCAGTCGGTAACGATAAAAAATTGTCGGTCTGACAAGGCTGGTGCTAGTTCTGTTTAGCCCCGGGCAGGGCTGACCCCTTACTGAGTTCCCCGCTGTTCCACTCCCCTCTCCTCTACATGGTGACTCCTCTCGCTCGCTGCTCTGCCCCTGCACTTTCGCCATGACGCTGAGCTGACCTCTTCTCTATTGGGAAAGGCAGCATTGCCAAATTGGAATGTGGGAACTCGATTCGCTCGTTTTGACAAGCGGTGGCCTCGCCATGACCTTTGGAAAGTATTTCTGTTGTCAAACCGCTTTCTAGTGAGCAGATGCCCTATTGAACTGACAATCTAGATCCAAAGATGGAGGAATAGGTAAAGAAAACGCAACGGTTGGATGTTCTTTGGGAAGCTCAAGCTCTGTCAGAAGGGCTCGTTGCCTGTTGAAGGTCTTCCTTCTGCTGCAATCTCACATCCATTACAATTTTGCCAATTTCGCCCCCTGCTGGCTCACTGGAGCGTTCTCCAACTATGGGTCTACCCCTTGTTGGGTCGCGAGTGGGTCATGGTAGGGTGGGGGGGGGTTGCCAATTAAAATGCATGAAAAGAAAAATAACAATTTATTTAATACATATTTATCACCCGAACTTTGTGTCTCCTTGGCGTTCCTCCAGACCTTCGTGAGGACGTTGCCATGTCAGAAAAGCATGTGATGAATGTTTTGACCCGTGCACTTCAGCCAAGACTTGGACGTTCGTCCACGATTGCTTGGGAACGGTGTCGTCTGAGACTACAGATCTGCACTTGTGGTAGAGTTAGGGTGCGCCTTTTCTGCGCTGCTCTGTATTCGAACTCAAGAGGGAGTGGAGTGCTCAGCTACGCAGTTGTGCACGTTGTTTTTCTGCCATTAGCTACGCAGCTTAACTCCCTCTTCCAGTTGGAGCAAGATTATTTCATTGATAATCCAAAGCTCGGAAAACGATATGCCGTTGGGGTCGAAAGACTATCAACTAGCATTTAAAAGGATTGGACCCTTATTAAAGAGGATTTGATTTGAAGTACTGCAGAGATGGAAAAGATGGCCTGATTAAAACCGGATGAGAGAAGTGGGAGGGTGAGTTCAGTCCCTGAAGTCCTGCCCAGATCTGCCCTTCAGTCAGCCCCGGAGTCCCTGTGGTCATTCCCTGGTGTGCACTCTCTGTGTGTGTGTGTGTGTGTGTGTGTGTGTGTGTGTGTGTGTGTGTGTGTGGGGGCGTGCATACGAAAGCAGTCCGTCTGCGTTCAGGGTGTGTGTGTGCGAGTGTGTGTGTGCTGGTGTGTGGTAATGAAGGAGAAGGCGGAGGGTCGATAATGTTCCGGAAGTTTACCAGAGGAGGTAGAAGCCACTTTGACTTCAGCGAGGAGGTGATCAGGAGAGCACACCTCTTCGCCCACAGGTGCCTGCGTCTCTTCAGTATTCTCTTGGGATGATGTGTGTGTGTGTGTGTGTGTGTGTGTGTGTGTGTGTGTGTGTGTGTGTGTGCATGTGTGTGTGCATGTGTGACTTTGTCTTTGTCTTTACCATCTCTTACATGAGATGTACAGATTTTTTTCCACACTCAATATATGTATTTCAGAATATAGTGTAGGGACAATATGGGCAACTGTGGAAGGTGTTTTTAAGCTAATCCAGGTTATTTCTGAAATCTTGTCTGTACATTCTTAAGTCATTCTGTGAGTAAGCAAACAAACAGAAGTGTGTCGAATTGAACGGTGTGTGTGTGTGTGTGTGTGTGTGTGTGTGTGTGTGTGTGTGTGTGTGTGTGTGTGATTCCGTTTCTAGTCAAATTTAAACTTGGGGGTGGGGGGGGGGGCTGATTGGCTGCGTTGTGGCCATGTCCCACAGCATGCGTATGTAGTGTGTGGGTGTGCTTGTCCCTCTCTACATCTCCGAGAGGTGGGGGATTAACAGTGTGTCTCAGTGGGCCCGGATTATGCTGCATGTTGCACAGATTATAAACTAGTTAGGGCAGGGGTGGGACCGCTGCTGGGGCAAAGGGTTGAGGCGGCCCTGGTGGTGTTCCAGGTGACGTATGGCTGGGAGCGGAGGAGTCTAGAGGGAGGGCCACTTCCGTCTGACCAGGTGGTCGTGTACTGCACTGCGGGGGTTTCAGCGCACGTTATTGTCGCCCACAGCAGCTGTCCACTGCAAAAAAAAAACATGCCTCACAAGTAATGAGGAATAACGTAGGGAATTTACGAGATAAACAAAAACTAGCAGTGTTATCTGCCAACAGAAAAGGAAAATTATCTTGATAAGTATGTCTTGAAATAAGTCAAATAATCTAACATCCACAATTCTTAGGTAGTGAATGCTGATATTCGATATATTGGCTTGATAGAAGATATTTCATGCAGTGTTGGTCCTGATCCTGGTCTAGAATGGGATTAGTCAATGCTCTGGTGGCATGCTGGGAATCGGCCAAAGGCAACGCGGACCGTCATCTGTGAGGCAGTTGTCACCCTCGCTCTCGAACGACCCTTGACCTTTCCCTATCCAGGCCATCTGCACATGGACAGGAGGGAAAGCAGTCTTTTCCCGCTCCGTGGTCAACCGGTCGCACCTCGCTCTCCTGGAGTGCACCATCAGCTCGGCTCCGTCTCACCTCCCCCCCCCCCCCCCCCCCCCCCCCCCCCCCCCCCCCCCCCCCCCCCCCCCCCCCCCCCCCCCCCTTGCCAAAAATGAAACGGTACCCACTCGCTGATAGCTGGACCTGTGTGTTCAGCGGTGAGCTGTTTGTGTAAAGCCCTTTCTGGATCGGATCCAGCCTCGTGGTTCAATATCCGGTTCTGTAGCCGCGGTGGGGTGGGGGGGTGGGGTGTCGTGGGACGGGCTCCCCTGGCTTCTTTTTAAAGGGGAGCAGATTGTCTGTGTACTTTCATTGCGACGATGCTGGACTGTGTTGGTGTCTGTGTGTTTGTGCCTGTGTGTGTTTTTGTTTCTGTTTGTGTGTCCATGTGTGTTTTTGCTTGTGTGTGTGTTGGTGTCTGTGTTTGTGTGTTTTTGTTTGTATGTCCATGTGTGTTTTTGTTTTTGTTTGTGTGTCTGTGTGTGTGTTTGTGTCCGTGTATGTGTGTGTCCGTGTGTGTGTGTGACTCGTACATTTGGTATTTATGAAGGGACAACTCAAAAGGAAGCTACCCATAGCTTTATTTCATTTATAAATACTTTGTCATTTTATTTAGTTTTATTGTTTTACAGTCATGTTGTTTTACCACTTTTAATCATATTTTAGTTTTTATTCTTTGTCATGTAAAGCAAATTGAGCTGCACTTGTATGAAATGTGCTATACAAATAAAGTTTATTATTATTATTATTATTATTTGAAAGCCCTAACCACACGGTGTACTCTTTGGCTTGCTAACAGTGTTTCTCTCTCTGGCCTTGTCCCTTCCCCCTGCCCTCTCCCCAGTTTTGACGTGGAGAATGGCCCGTCATCGTGCTGCAGCCCCTCAGACCCCCAGGCCTCGCCGGGCTTGGGCCTGGTGCTGCACTCCAACCTGGCGCCCCACGGCCAGCGGCGCGAGTCCTTCCTGTACCGCTCGGACAGCGACTACGACCTGTCGCCCAAGTCCACGTCCCGCAACTCCTCCATCGTGGGAGAGCTGTGAGTCGGCCCTGTTAGCTTCTCTCTCTCTCTCTCTCTCTCTCTCTCTCTCTCTCTCTCTCTCTCTCTCTCTCTCTCTCTCTCTCTCTCTCTCTCTCTCTCTCTCTCTCCGTAGAACGCCTGCGTTCTCGCGACTCCGAGAGGCCCTGTCACTGTTCTAAGTCATTCTATCGATCATTGGTTTGCCGTCGTTTCATAGTTGGCCTTTTCAAATTCACAACACAGACTCTTTCATTGCCGTTCTCTTGTTTTTCACCTTTCCTTTTGTCCCATTTCAGACACAGTGAAGACCTGATTGTGACTCCTTTTGCCCAGGTAAACATCCTAAGGAGGGGTTTGGCCCCCCACAGAGACGGTGTGTTATCTCGGATAATAGTGACAGTCAATGGTCGTTTCTGACGATGGAGAGTGACCAACAACTCTTTTCTCCTCGCCCAGGTTCTGGCGAGCCTCCGGACGGTGAGAAACAACTTTACCACGCTGACCAACGTACAATGTGCCTCCAACAAGTAAGTTGCCCCGGGGCTTCTCTTCCTAGATGCCCGACAACTCCTATGGAAAGAAAATGACGGATAATACAATCATTGGTTTGTAAGGACAACAGTCATCCACAGGACAAACTGCAGTACCCTGCCTATCTGGTTCAATTTGAACGTTTTCATAATTCATACCTTCTATGCAGGACTGTTTAAGGTGACATGAATACAATTTCCGTAGGAAGGCAGTCTGTGAGACGTCCCTGTCTAAATCTCCGGTCTGGCTAGACAGGACTTTCTCTGGATGGCCACTAGGTGGCACAAGTGGATGGGGAAACGTGGTTTTCTCTGATCTACTTTGTCCCAGGAGTCCTGTTCTAATTCTGCAGGCGGGGGTGGAAAGTCATCACAACATAGAATTCCAGAAACCGGGAATAGGAACAAGCTGATGTTTACAGCTATATGCACAAAGCTGCGGCTGGGATAGCCTTATCTGGGAAAATGCTAAACTTCGGGCATGCCTTTCTTTCGTTAGCGAAGTAGATCTAATTGTGCGTTTCAGCGGCGACGTCTTATCCTGTGCGTACCATCTGTAACCTTCCAGATTTCGGGGTCTGTGCCCCTGGGAGGGGGTCACTTAGGTTGACCAGGGCCTTGAGCGTCTGACGGAGGAACACACACACACACACACACACACACACACACACACACACACACACACACACAGAGTCAATACAAGGCTCCAACGGCAGGCAGCCAGTGGTTGCTTGAGGCCAAGGCCCTCGCTGCTGTAGGAGAGTGCCAGGCGACCCTTTCCTCCATGTCACTTTGTGTGTTCCGGTTAGCTCAGGCCTTTTCTGCCTGTTGTATTGGTTTAGGCTAAAGAGGATGGTGTTGACTTATTACTCAATGGGTTATCTCAAATTGATTGACCGTTTCTTGACGTACAGTAGTGGTGATGAAATCAAAGACATTCGATTTTTTTTCCTATATTTGTATGTCCTTTTATTATCATTGTATTCAATTGTTCTTTGCTTCTTCTATTTTCTTGTGGTTTTTATTGTACAGCACCTTGTAGCTGTTGTTTCGAAAGGCGCGTTATAAATAAAGTTGACTTACTTACTGCAGATAAGATATAAGCGAACAGCTAGTACGTAGTCAAAGATTGTTTTACTTCCCTATCTCTGGTGTCCCCTATGCACGTTAGTCGTTAGGATATGGGCTGCCTGGCGCAAGATTCAAAGATAGTCGGTCTCATCACAATGGAAATTCTATGGAATTTCTGTTGCAGATTCAATTTCAGTTGTTTTTTTGTCTGTGTGTGCAAATGTCTTGCTGAGACCTGAAAAGTGCTCAGAGGGTTTTTCGTGTCCGAATGAACCACACCTGGAAGGCCACTGACCCTCCATCTGAGCTGCTACGTTGAGAGGCTAGACGCAGTCGCTGGTCACCGACGGAGTGTGAGGCTTTACACAGTGTGAGGCTTTAGACGGAGTGCAAAGCTTGAGACTCAGTGTAAAGCTTGAGACTCAGTGTAAAGCTTGAGACTCAGTGCAAAGCTTCAGACTCAGTGCAAAGCTTGAGACTCAGTGTAAAGCTTGAGACCGAGTGTAAAGCTTGAGACCGAGTGTAAAGCTTGAGACCGAGTGTAAAGCTTGAGACCGAGTGTAAAGCTTGAGACCGAGTGTAAAGCTTGAGACCGAGTGTAAGACTTTAGACCAGGGGTCGGCAACCTTAGGCATGTCTGCCCCCATTGGCACGCGGCAGTGTAATCATTGGCACACCGGCGATAAGTGCACGGGATATGATTCTTTAATTATGATTTATTTATTTTAAGAAAGGTTCCAAGTGCCCTCCACTCCTTTCTGCTGCATCCCAAATAACCTCTTCAGCAGCCATTGGCTGTTGCGCGGCTATTCTTTCGTTTAATGGGCTCTATGGCCTATCTCTTTTAATCTCTGCAATGGTTCAGGTTGGCTGGTGAAACAAGCAGTGGCGTTACTAGTTGAACTACATTTCTCTGTAGCTTGGTGGGAGCGTGGGTCTTTTCTGAACCAAATAGCTTTTCAGTTGCAAAGCTCTTTCATTGATCAAGTAGTGCGGTTTCGTCCACACTAGCTACATTTCCCCAGGCTGCGCAGCGGAGCTTTCTGCTGCGGTCTGAAAAAAAACTGCTCGAGTTTACTTGTACTGGTTGAGTTGAGTTTGAGTTAACTTGGTTTGCCCATAGGTTAACATACACAACTTATTGATCAATTAACAATATAACTGAACATTTTGGTGCTTGGCCATCTGTTCGGTTGATATTTTAATAGATCACTAAGATAGCATTGACTTGGGATGAAAGTTAAAAAAAAAAAAACTTTTGCCATGTTGCTACAGCGTAGCTTTGCTACATTTCTCTGGGGGTAGCTTCAGTGTAGTGAAGCCTCATTTAATGTAGAATAACTGGTAGCTTAGCTCACTACACTTTCCAAGTAGCTTGCCTAACATTGCTGTAGCCTATGGATGGAATCTAATTCCAGGTCTTTTGGCCATGTTTTTTTATGTGGTGTCATAAAGGCTAATATTAATCTTAAACTTAATGTTGATATGTTACACTAATTAACAAGAATATTTCAAACTGGCACTTCATGTCAAAAGGTTGCCGACCCCTGCTGTAGACTGAGTGCGAGGCTGTAGACTGAGTGCGAGGCTGTAGACTGAGTGCGAGGCTGTAGACTGAGTGCGAGGCTGTAGACTGAGTGCGAGGCTGTAGACTGAGTGCGAGGCTGTAGACTGAGTGCGAGGCTGTAGACTGAGTGTAAGCCTTTCGACGGCTCATGCTCTTTTCCATTGTTCTTCTGCCTCCATTCCAGGCGGTCCCCTGCTGCTCCCCTGCCTTCCGTCACCAAGGTCTGCCTGTCAGGTGAGTCCTGGGACATGGACCTCGGTTCACGTCACAACCTGCATCCCCCCTTTTAGTTTTTGGGTTAAACACACAGTGCATCATGGACGTTATCAGTAACCGTCAGGGTCAGCACAGAGCGCTTTCCCCCCTATCTTAAATGTCAAGGTCGAGACAAGTTGACCTGTGACCAGAGACAGACAGACAGACAGACAGACAGACAGACAGACAGACAGACAGACAGACAGACAGACAGACAGACAGACAGACAGACAGACAGACAGACAGACAGACAGACAGACAGACAGACAGGCTGCAAGCGAAATGACAGGCAGGCAGGCAGACGGGGACGGGTTTAGAACATAAACCGGGAGATGGGCCGAGGGAGAGCCAGACAGGTGGGGGCTCACGGGACCCCACCTCCGAGGGCTCAGAGAGCTCCTGTAACTCAGCCCTGGCCGGGACCAGCCCTTTGCCCCGGCGCACGCTCCCAGTGTGCTCGCAAAATAAATACCAGTAGTTCGCCGCACAGGATGCAGTGTCTTAACCAAACAAACCTGTGCCGCAGTATTGATAGAATGGTCAAAACATTATGCCGCCTGTTTGTATAAGGAGCACACGCAGTTTCACCCTCCGGTCTCCGGTCGCCGGGGGAAACAAGAGGCCTGGCCTTGTGCGCCCCAAAAGGAAACGAATAGTGACTACACGTCAACGTTTGTTCCCAAAATGCAGCCACGTCAGAATAGATAGACGAAAAGAAAAGAAAAGTAAAGAAAGGAGAAATGACTAGAAAGGCCAGAGAGGAGGGAGGGAGGGAAGGAGGATGGGTGGGTGTATGGGTGGGAGTTAGTTTTGAAATCTATAGAGACCAAGTTGTAGATGACTGGGAAATGGAAAGTTGTTGTTGCACTTTCTGTGGAAGCTGAAGGGGTGGGTGTGTGTGTGTGTGTGTGTGTGTGGGGGGGGGGGGGGGGGGGGGGGGGGGGGTTGGAGGAGGGAGGGACAGATTTGTTTTGATTTTTTTTTGGTTCCTGTTCGACGGGTCCATTGACGTCAGCAGAGCTCTACATGTGAAACCTCTGCTTTCTATCAGCCCAGAGGAGCGGACGGGAGAATCCCCTACGGGCAGCAAAGTCGCAAGACCAGATGTCTGCTTGGAGTTTATCTCCGCGGCCTTCCTTCCTCCTGTATGCTCCTCGGCCCCCAGACCTTGGCTCCCTCAAGGAGGGCTGATTCGGCTGCCCCCCGCGGCGCACGTCGCACTGAAAGACTTCAAATGGTACCATGAGCGCTCACGCGCTTGTCTATAAGCCCCCTCGAGTATTTCGTACAATTTGGATTCCGTTTTGAAGCCACCGTTTTGCTCAAACCTGGCCCCTCTCGTAGCTTATCCTCCTGTATTCTGAGAGACACAGACGCCTGGGCGACGTCAGTCAGCTCTGAATGCAAATGATCACAATGAACAATGCGCCAGAGAAAGATGTCCTCATATCCTTTGTCTCAGCGCAAGTTGTTTTTTTTTTTTTTTTTTCGTGTTTTGTGTTTTTTTTTTGTCGACGCAAAATAATTGCTTCTGCAGGAAGAGGCGAACAGATTTTTCCTGTTTTGCCACAGTGTGTCGTAACTTGTCGGATGAGGCAATAGTCCCGCGCTCTGAGTGAGCGGTGCCACTGAGGGAAAGGAGAGCTGCCTCTGTCGGTTTGGCCTCCGACTCGGAGGGCCGGCGGACAGTCTGGGGAACCCCCACTGGGAACGAAATGAGAGGAGCATTGAGAGAGAACAGAGATGGAGGAGGGGGGGGGGGGGGGTCAGGGTGAGAAAAGAGATATGTCGGACAGGAGGGGCTGGGAGTGAGTCTGAAGAGAACATGGAAGAAGTGGAGGGAGGGCATTTGCAATAAGTAAGTGAGAAGGGGGCAGGGCGGGGGAGGGGGGGGAGTTTAAAGATGAAGAAAAATGTCAGCGCAATTGACAAATAAAGGTCCCAGTGAAACAAAACCGAAGCGGGCGGAAGCACCCCTGCAGTCGGACCAGTAGGGGAAAGTGGAGTGAGCAAAGGCCTTGGCCTTGGTCGTCCTGATATTCCCCTCCGTCAGTCCGGGCTGGGAATGTCGTTCCGACCCCTCCGTAACGTGGGAGGACTTTGTGTGTTTAGCCGTGCACAGTTTTTAGCCTGCTACTCGCATGAGCCCGGCAGCAACCCCGACCTCCCCTTCCCCAGCCCTCTCTCTCTCTCTCTCTCTCTCTCTCTCTCTCTCTCTCTCTCTCTCTCTCTCTCTCTCTCTCTCTCTCTCTCTCTCTCTCTCTCTCTCTCTCTCTCTCTCTCTCTCTCTCTCTCTCTCTCCCCTCCCTCCCTCCCTCCCACCGCCGGTCGGTATGAGATTAGAAACTTTCTACGGCCTTACGCTATCATTGTGATTTCGGACGCAAAGATGTGACGTCTTTTGGCTAGTAGCTACTTTGGCAAGTTTTTTTTCTTTTTTTTTTTACCAGTGGAGTTGGTGGGCCAGGGTTCGGGGGGGGGGGGTTAGGGGGAGCAGAGAACGGGTGCGGGCCGCGTGGCGCCGTCCTCCGGCTGCCCGTTCAGGGTTAATGTTTACAGCAGGCAGAACCTCGGGGGGGGGGGGGGGGGGGGGGGGGGGGGGAGAGACTTTACAAACAACCTCCCTGGAGGACGTCTTGTGTGGGGGACTTTACAAACATATCGCCCTTCTCCCGCGTGTCTGACAGTGTGTTTATTTATTTTCAGGCGATTCACAACTCATTTAGGCGTGTATCATCGTTCAAATCGAAGTTAACCTTTATTACCTTAAGTCCTCGCCTTCACACATTCCTCCCTCTTTGTATCCTACTATTGGTCCGTGGAGACT
>CM030189.1:11405026-11572526 GCA_017639675.1 Aplochiton taeniatus
AAGTTGGTTACATCTCTGGGCCACAACGTCTCCAAAGCTGCAACTGAATACTACCTCCATGCCCACAAGCGATGCAGCAATTGCCAAAAGAAAGTCCCTGCTTTCATCAAACCAAAAAACGTCAAACGTCACTGGAACTCGGTTCTCTGGTCAGACGAGACACGAACGGTTGTTTTGGCAACGAGATGGAAAACGGGTGAAGCAGAAGAGTTTGTGGAAGCCTTGAATGGATAACATAGGGTCACAGACAGTGTTACATGGATGCCTCAGCTAGGAGGCAAATGCTGGGTTTGATCTAGCAGAAAAGCCATTCAGAGCATTTGTTTAACGAGCGGCATAGGAGTGATCTTAATACTCCGTCCTGCTCTCTTGGCAAAAGGCGACGCACAATATACTGATACGGAGATACCACTTTTAAACTGTTTAAAATATGTTTTGGGTCTCTGAACAGTCGTGACAAAAAACAATCTCATTTTATAATGTTTATGCATTGAAAGTATTGTATAAAGAATAGCCAATTTAGTGTGCAAAATCTTTCACACAGTTTGATCATTTGAGGATGCAGAAATGTCTGGAAAACACTGTAGACTGTAGTTCTGTAACAATATTGCGGTCTACTCCAGTGGAACTGGAATCAGTCCATTCCGGCCGCAGTAATGCGTTCCAGGTTTCCGTGTATCCGGGCCGGAGCAGAAGATCCAGAGGGGCTTGGAAGAAGCGTGCAGCCTGGTTTAGTATTTGAATTATGTTATTGACGTCAGCAGAGCCATAAAGCGGACGGCGGCCCATCCCTTCAGGCGGCCCATGCCAGCATTTCTCCATGGAGCATTGTGAAGGCCTGACTAACAGGCCTTGACTAAGTGTGTGTGTGTGTGTGTGTGTGTGTGTGTGTGTGTGTGTGTGTGTGTGTGTGTGTGTGTGTGTGTGTGTGTGTGTGTGTGTGTGTGTGTGTGTGTGTGTGTGTGTGTGTGTGTGTGTGTGCGCGTGCGTTGGCTTACATATGCATGCTTTATTTGTTGTTTTGACGGTTAAAAGCGATTTAAGCCACTCTCATTAACTCCTCCATACTGGCGTATTGTTTGCTGAGAGAAGACTGTGCAGTGTCAGTGTGGTTTCTGGTGTGGACCAGCCCTTTCCCAAGAGACGCCGTGTCCTTAAACACTCCAAATGCTAACACTGTACAATTATACGGCACTATATCAACGTTGCGAGGCAGGCCGACGAAGGATCTTCTCAATGGGCTGTCGAATTGCAGCGCCACGGTCGGCGTTTACGACGCACAGAATGGAGGCTGTAAAAGTTTGGTGCGAGTTTCTCTGAACCGCTGGCGGGTTTTTGTTTTATTGAAACTTCGCAACTTTTCGCCTGTTGTTTCTCGTTGACTATGCAACAGGCCACCTGCATCGTGTGTGTGTGTGTGTGTGTGTGTGTGTGTGTGTGTGTGTGTGTGTGTGTGTGTGTGTGTGTGTGTGTGTGTGTGTGTGTGTGTGTGTGTGTGTGTGTGTGTGTGTGTGTGTGTGTGTGTGTGTGTGTGTGTGTGTGTGTGTGTGTGTGTGTGTGTGTTGTTTTTATTCCTCAAACCACGATGGTCTCACAAGACAAATTATATTTATTGTCTCGGGACAAACACCTCACAGACACGCACACACACCATCAAATTCCACCTGTAATACCTAAAACGACTCTAAAATACCTCCGATGGACTAAGACAACTAGTCCATTTGTGTCTATTGAAATGTGATTGTATTCAAGTCAACTAACTGGACCAACGGACCAGTATGTCCTGTCAATGAAAATTATTGTACAAAGAAGCTGTCAGTCCTGTAGTGAAAATAGAAGAGTTTAATATAAGGGAGCAAGCAACAGACAAATGTCGTTGTTTTTTTTCTATCTCAGAACCTAAACATTGAAACGAAACGAAACTAAATTGCATTTACTAAATAGTAAAATAGCTGTCAATTCTCTTTAGCCGGACCATCCCCTATGCTGAGCAAAACCCCTGTACTGCACGTACTGTAAAGTCCATGCTAAAGTTCTGAAATCTTCTGCAATGTATAGCAGAGGGCTGTCTGGGCTTCACTCAGGCGTGAGAGAGAGGCGTCAGGGGGTTGAGGGGGAGAGGAAGTGCCAGTGTGAGGTAGACGGGTCTAGGGGATGTCCAGACCTGCCCTGGTCCTCGCTGAATGTTAGTGGCTCTCAAATAGACTCGTTTGGAGAGGCTGGGACGGAAGGAGAGGGAGAGAAATATATATATATATATGAGATTTATACGTGGCAAGGAGACACCACTTTTTACACAACGGAACGTAAATTATGGCGAAAGTGTACAAGCTTTCACCAATTATAAAATGTACTTTTTTTTTGTTGATATCTTTACGGAACCACAAGGTGTTACGCTACTATTCCGGTAGTGAAGGCATACAAAGTTAACCGCCGATCTATCACCGTTAAGTCTTAAATCTCTAGCAGAATTCGAGCTCTGACTACCATTTCAACGTCTTGGGGAATCACGGGGGCTGGTTTGGACGGCGCGCTCTTTGATGTGTGGTCGGGTGGAAACCTCAAACGTGTCTTTACGCACCCTCTGTGGAGGGGGAAAGGGCCAGGATGTGGCCGCACCTTCGTGGCAGCGCTGCCAGACCCCATGGCTCAGGGCAGCCGGTCTTGGACGGCTGCGGTGCCAACTGAAGGCCGGCCCTTTGATCTGAGCCCGTGTCTGATCCCCTCTCCGCCATGTTCTACACATCAAAGGTGGAGGGGAGCGGAGCGGGGAGGGGGGGGGGGGATCAAATCTGGAAATCGGTCCAGCGACTTGGGAAAACTAGGGTCAGCGGCGGCTCGGGTCCTGCCCGGTTTTCGTTCCGTCTGCGGCCTTTTTACAAGATGGCGCCACGCTGACCTGGACTGTGCGATCCCCGTCGCAGATGGAAGTGTATCGTGTGTGGAATGTTGGGCCAGCTGTGGCGCTAGTGTGATTAGGTTACCACTGGGCTGTGACAAAACATTTTACGACCGTGCATGTGCGTGAGGGGCTCCACATAAGACCGGAGGGGGTTTCATTGGAACTCGTAGCGGCCCCCGCAGCGGTTTCGGGGGGGCCCCCTCAGATTGAGCCGCCACCGGCCCCTCGGCTCTCTTTGATGTGCTTTGATCTCGCGGATTGACGTAAATTGGTGAAGTGCATGCTGGTCGTCCCGCGGCGTGGAGCATGTGGGGGGAATGGCTTCCATGTGTGTGGGGCGAGATCAGAAAAAAGAAAGGCAAAAAAAAAAAATAAGGCTGTCCATGTACGTTTGATGTTCACTGGCCGAGGTTTTGATGTGTCAGCATATTTCCTGTTTAATACACCAGCCCTAGTCTTCATAGTTTGCAGCAGTTCAAATTGAACCAACTGGAAAGAGAATACATCGGCAGTAATGCAGTTACCCTATCATTCATTGATGTTGTCGTCCATTCATCCGTCACTTTGTCTTTTGTTTTCTCAGTTGAAACATTCGAAATGGGGTGTGCACACGAGGACCACGTCGGAATATTAGTTCCTTAAGCCAAAATGGGATAGCTACCGCCACTGTTATGTTTGCCCTTCTATTCCTATCGTTCACTCCGAGCTCCGTCTCCGGGTTTTGCGCCCGTCCGACCCTAGGAAGGAAGCGCTATGGTTTCTTTGGCAGCGGGCCAAGAGCCGGTCTGGACTCCCCCCCCCCAATTTGGGGGAGTCAAAGTTTGCCTCTCGTGCTGCTTATTCAAACACAGCTTTTGCCGTTTCATGTTTTTTTTCTCTCTACTCTTCGGAAGGGATTTGAAAGATTGGAGCCAGTCGGTCTGGCATGGTGGTGTGAGCCCGCTGCAACTCTGTAAAGTAGACAGTAAGGTGGCCGCCGCCGCCAGCTACTGTACCGGCCACTTTGGGAATATAGATGTTGGGAATAAAAAAAAAATGACTGGGCTCCCTTTTTTAAAAAGTCTCTTTCACGAGCCCTGCTTGCGGTTGTAGCACGTGACTCACCTGTCTCCCCAGGCCACCACAGTGATCTGGCCGCTGTGTCAACTCCCCATGCCCCTCTCGACCCCGTCTTATCCAGGCTCTTTGTCATGGGGCCCCAGGGTAAAACAAGCGCTGGATGGGGAGCGTGCGTGCGCCGGCCTGGGCTGAGCTCCACCTTACACCCCCCCCCCCCCCCCTCCCCTCCCCTCCCCCCTCCTCCCCTCCCCTCCCCCCCACAGCCAGAGGGCTGGAGAAAGAGATGGCTTGCTGACAAACCAACTGTAGCCCAGACACAGGGGAGGAGGGCAATGAGAGAGAGAGATAGGAAACGAAGGGGGCGCGGGGGGGGGGGGGGGGGGGCTGCACAGTGACCACGTGAAAGTCAGCGTCCGAGGGGAGGAGGGGGCATTGACCGGCAGCGACACGGCAGAGATAGGGAGGGGAGAAAGAGGGAGGGGAGCGCTGAATCTCGCGGCGCACGCTCGCTGCATGCAAGTGTTTCGCCCGAGGTGCCAGGGTTCAACCGCCGCCTTGCCATGAAGGACTGCGTTCCTCCTCGTCTTCCGCCCTCCTCCTCTTCCTCCCCGCCTGGCGGAGCTCCTGGGTTTACCCGCCGCCCGACCCCGGGACCTCCGGGCTCGGCCGGGTGGCCCTCGCAGCCGCCGGCCCCTGACTGTGTGTGTCTGTTGGCAGATGAGTCGTACCAGAAGCTGGCCCTGGAGACCATGGAGGAGCTGGACTGGTGCCTGGACCAGCTGGAGACCATCCAGACGTACCGCTCCGTCAGCGACATGGCCTCCACCAAGGTAAGAGGACGCCGCCGCCGCCACCGCCTCGACGCCGCCTGACAGCCGCAGGTCGTAGAAACAAGCTGCGTCTTTGAAACCGGTGGGACCCGACATGGCGGTGGATGACTGCCACGGCTCGACCGGTGATGCGTCGTCATCGGACGGCGAGGACTTGCTGAACTTATTGTCAGGAGCAGACGGTGCGATATGAAGTATACGAGTCAAACCATACCCACGTCGGGCTGAATACTGGCGTGAAGACTTTACGTCCTTGATTGCTTGTCATTTTGTGGTTACTGAAGGTAGTTCTTGGTTTAGTGTCGCTGTGGGCTTTGTTAGCCTTAGATGTAGATTGCGACTGGCCACATTGACCCACTTGCAAGGTAACAGGCGTGTGTGTGTGTGTGTGTGTGTGTGTGTGTGCGCACGTGTGTGTGTGGACAAGAGCTGGCTTTGGCAGTGCTTTATGGCGTTGCTTTAAAATGTACGAGCAGTGTTTGGCGTTTGGAGTCCCACTGAGAGCGGTGTTGAAACGCTGTCGGCGGCGGCAAACTTCCAGGGGACTGGCGTGTTAAGCTTTGCGCATGCAATAGCGTACTGTAAATGTTACCGAGACAGGATAGCAGTGGAAGTCTCCTCTTTCTCAACATTCAACTTTTTAAAAAAACAACCCCCCCCCCCAAAAAAAACTGGAATATTACCTCTCATTATAAACAATTGAGAACTTTTTTTAAATGAGTGCACAGTATGAATATTTCTTCTTTTTGTATTACTTTGGGTGGCCCGTCCGCCATTCCAAGGACAGTGGACTCTTTCTCTACTGACACCATGATGTCATGGGCAGGCTGGTGCAGCTGGGCAATCAGTAACCCCGCACCCAATGAGCCTGAGCCATGCAGATGTTACCATGGGTCAAATATTAACACTGGGAGAGAGCAGTCCTCTGGTCGCAGACGGACATGAAACATTTTATAAAAAACGAAACGAATCTATCTAAAAAAAAGAAATCACTATTCTCTCTAGTTTGATGGTGTTTGTATTATTTTTATTCAGAGCTTCCTTTTTTCCCCTGAAATACTCACCGGTGATCCGCGTGTATCCGGCATGGGAACACTTTGTTCTGTCCGGCCCGCCTACGTTCCGGTGGGGGAAGGTTTATCGCAGAGCGTGGCACAATGGAGACAGCTTGACTGGGCGGCGGGGCGCAACACTCGGGGTGGCGCTGGCCGCTTCCTCGCCCTGGCTCTGGTCCACAGTGGTAGGACAGCGGCTCTGTGGTCAGGAGGATGAGGGGGGGCCAGGGGTGGGGGTGGGGGGGGGGCAGACCGTTTCCTCCTCCCCGATGTAGTCGACACACAGAGGCAGGGCGTCAGCTCGGGGGGGGGGGCGGTTCCTGGAGGGGGAGGGGGCAGACAGACGGTTAAGAGGTGGCCGTGACACCGGCTTCCTGTCTCTTTCCCGTGGCTCCGGCTGGCTGGCAGACGACAATGGCTAGGCCGGGCCATGCCGGGCCGAGGAGCCTCCTCGCAGTCACCCCACGTCACGGGCAGGAGCAGCACAATGCCAGCCCGTCGGCCAGAGTCCTGGGGACTCAAGACATTGTTGCCAGTGAGTCACTGTTGCAAGACAAATGGCTTACTGGATCCTCCATGGGACAGTTTGGTTATTTTAGTAACAAGGCGTGTAGGGTAAGCAGTGGGGTTAAGATGCCATAAGGTTCATTTGACAAGGCGCTACATTGCTGCCGTTAGGCAATCAAAGCAGAGGGAAGCTTTGTTTATCAATCAACGAACAATCAATCAATGTCAAAAAGCCAGTAAAGGGTCACCATGTCATGTTTGCAGTCATAATGCACCGTTAAATGCATTTTTAGTTGTCGGAAATGGTTATAAAACAATATGCACACAATAAATGAATGTTGTCTACTCTGTATTTGTCAGAGAAGGTACAGATCTAGACGGTCTATGTCTAATCTGTATTTGTCAGAGAAGGTACAGATCTAGACGGTCTATGTCTAATCTGTATTTGTCAGAGAAGGTACAGATCTAGATGCTCTATGTCTAATCTGTATTTGTCAGAGAAGGTACAGATCTAGACGGTCTATGTCTAATCTGTATTTGTCAGAGAAGGTACAAATCTAGACGGTCTATGTCTAATCTGTATTTGTCAGAGAAGGTACAGATCTAGACGCTCTACGTCTAATCTGTATTTGTCAGAGAAGGTACAGATCTAGATGCTCTATGTCTAATCTATTTGTCAGAGAAGGTACAGATCTAGACGCTCTATGTCTACGCTAGCTCATGCTGTTACCCAAACACCCAGACCTCAGGCCCTGCTTCCGCCGGAGGCTTGGCCGACGACCGCCGCCGTGTTGCGGACTCTGAAAGCCATAAACGGGCCTCAAACGCCGGCCCCGTTTTCCGCGTTCTGCCAGCCCACAGGTGTATCCGGGGGGGGGGGGGGGGGGTTAGGGCCGGGGCGGACCACCCACAGAGCGGCCCGGCCGGGGCCTGGGTCGCGGTGGCTCTCCCTCCCCCCCCACCCCCTTGCTGTCGTTAGGCCTCTACCACACTTCCAGTCTGACGTGGGCACCGGCCTTGGACAAACACGGCCATCTGAATCCAGTTAGCGGGAGCGGCTCTGTGGGCTCGCGTGCGAGCGCCGCGCGCCAGTAGGAAACTCTAGCGCACGTGTGGTCACCTCGCTTTGAGCTGCCCTGCCGTCTCCAAGGAGGGGAAAAACTGACTTCATGGTTGGGACGAATGTGGTGGGTCAGTCAGTTCGCCAAGGTAGAGGAGAGGAGAGGAGAGGAGAGGAGAGGAGAGGAGAGGAGAGGAGAGGAGAGGAGAGGAGAGGAGAGGAGAGGAGAGGAGAGGAGATTCTGTATGGATTGGCTTTGTCTAATCATAACCTTTGGTCAACATCAACAGTCTTCCCTTTAGCTTCCACCGAAATTTACATTACGAGAAAGATTTGCGCTGCTAAATTTAAAGTGTTTTTCCTCTGAAATCCTCGGTGGGAATTGTGTGTGTTAACGTTTGTGTTGATAAGAAAGGAAGGGCGGCTGGCTTTTCCTCAGAACTGACCTACTGATTGTTGACACTGTCACCATCAACATTCTGCCTTTAGGGCCGCCCCCGGGGAAATCTGGACGCGGGTCACCCGACTCCCAGTGAAGGTCCCAGCCATGTTTGGCATCAACGCCGCAACGATCGCCAGCCCCCCCCCCCCCCCCCCTCTCCCAGTTCTGTTGTCCCAAACCTTGTCAGTGTGTGGGTCTGTCGGAGGAACGAGCTCCTCGCAAACAACCCGACTAAGTCACCTCTCGTTTCTGGGTCTGGCCGCCTCAGAAATAGGACTCCACAATATTTGGCAACCCGGGGACTTTTTACCTAGAAACGCTACTTCTCAGGTGGTGTTGGCCGAGGGCCAGGGTTTGGAGGCGGGCCCTCTTCCAGGAAAGCGTTCAACTGAGACTATTAAGAAAACGCGGAGAGGAAGAAGGAGGGGACCTGTGACTGAGGGGAGGTGTGTTCTGTCTGTGTGGGCCAGCCAGTCAGTCAGCCAGTCAGTCAGCCAGTCAGCCAGGAGGTTTATCTGCGTGCGTTTCCTGCCCAGCGCCACAACAGGCTTGGACAGGCACAGGAGCCAGAGACTCGCTCGACCTTGAACACAAGTAGCCCCGGGAAAGTGTGGCGGAATTCTCCTGCGCGATTTACAATGGGACTATGTTGCTCCGAGAAGGATGAGACTAACATTGGGATGCCTGCTAGTTGGAAGCAGGTGAGTCGTGAGCGGGGTCCCTTTTAAACGGAAGGTCACTTCAGTGAGCCCGGTCCGTAGCGAGCCTCTCCGCCTCGGCGCTTCGGCATTAGGGTCGGCGAGAGCAAGCATTTGTCGTGCACGTCGTGTGAGCCCCGGTTGTGCAACTTCATCGTTCTCTGTATCCCTGTGCAACTCTCAAGTTGGAACGTTGCCTTTTTCAGAGCTGTGGCTTTTCCTAGAAATGCAGTGTTGTGGTGCAGTCAGCGGAAGGCAGTGCGTAAATCAAATGTCTTTGGGAAAGAACAGGCATCGTTACTCGGCTAAAATCCTACACGTTCTTATCGGTGAGCCATTTGAATGGGCAACCTTTGTCTCCTTCCGGAAAGCACCGTCTTTGTCTGTGCTGTCACTGATGTAACCTTTGCAGAGGAGTTAAGAAAGAGCTGCTTGATCTGAATGTACGCACAGGGGTGACATAACAGGATGCCTGGCCTATGGTTGGCGTTCAGCAATAATCGAGTCGCGTTGAAAACACTCACGGATCTGTCATCGTGTCTGAACGTATGCGCCGCTGCTGTGTGTGTGTGTGTGTGTGTGTGTGTGTGTGTGGGGGGGGGGGGGGGGGTTGGTTAGACGACTCGAAGGGAGACACAGCTGTCTTAGACTGACTCATACCATAGAAGTCCCCCAAAGCTCCCCCTGCTCAGCGAAGGACTTGTATGACTCTTGGACTGGAATAAAAATCCCTAGACTTGAAAGTTTTATGGCCTTCCTTTCGAGTTTTATTGACCTTTTCTGGCACTCGGGGTTGTTGGCTCGTGCAGGCCGCCAACTCTCTCAAAGTTGTTCGGGGCTTTGCAATTTAGGGGAAGTGGCAGGCTCCTTTGTTGGGTGGAGGAAATGAAAGACACATTGTGACAGGGAAAAGAAGGGGTCCAAGTGATATTTAATACGATGCAGTAAAACGTCAGACCCCATTCCATCAACATCCAGAAAGGGTGTCTAGTGGCGCATAACTTTTGATACTTGACACGGCTTCACTCATTTGCAGTGCTGTCAGTCGGAGGATGAACGTTGTTTAGAAGTCCCGCCCCATGTGTTTTTCCTCTTAATTCCACCTCTCTCTTCGTCCCTCCATCTCGTTCTTTCCATCCCCTCTTTCTTTCTTCACTCTCCTATTTTCCCTCTCTTTTGCTTTTACCCTCCCCCATCCCTCCCTTCCTGTGTTCCTGCCTCTCTTTATTTTCCCCCTCTTTCTCTATCTATCCTCCTCCTGCTCCTTCTCCCCCTCCCCTTCCTCTCCCGGCAGACAGAGCTTCTGCAGTGCAGCCTGTTGTTTACCAGAGGGAAGATGGATGGGAGGTGGGGAAGATGGATGGGAGATACTGAGTGATGAGCCCAGGTTCTGAACCTAGCACACACTGTTTGTTCCCCGGGTATACTTTCCCCACAAAAAACGGTTTCTACATGATTCAGTGGCATAGTGAGATGGATGGGAGGGAGGGGGGGAGGGAGGGAGACAGAGGGGGATTCCGCCTGTCTCCTCTCTGCAGTGCTGTGTGCTGACAAGCATCCTGATGGGGGGAGGAGGGAGGGAGGGAGGGAGGGATGGGATAGAGAACAACAGACCGTCCCTCTCTCTCTCTCCCCCTCTCTCTCCTTTCCTTGCACTGGGCTGATAGCAGGAGCGAGGGAGGCTAGACAGACAGACAGACAGAGAGGGAGAGGAGAGACAGTGGGGTGCAGTGGAGCGTGTGCGTGTGGGCACTGGAGGGAGTCTAAGCCGGAGCAGAGAGAGACAGAGGAAGCCTCCGCTAGCCAGCCAGTCAGCCTGTGTCTACCACAGGGGACTCCGCGGCGAGGAGCGCCCTCCCTCCATCTTCCCGTCTCGCCATCCTTCCAGCCGTCCCTTGCGTTCTCGGGACCCCCGCGATCTCGGGCCGTGTTGCGGGGGGGAAACTCAGGATCCCCTCATTGTGTACTCTCCTCCGGAATCCGGCGGTATCGGGATTGCCAGAAAGCGAGAGCGGGAGAGGCGCCGATAGGAGCCCGTCTCTTCCGCCGGTTAGAGGGGAATTCCATCCCCGGCTGGGGAGCCGCTGCTTGTGGTGTGATCCGAGGGGAACGTCGGGGGTGAGAGGCGCCTGGCGGGCGATCGAGCGGACTCACCTATCTCTCCTCTAAGGGATCGACTCCGGGAGTTTTTGGGGGGGGAGGGGGGGGGGGGTTTGGTCGACACCGATTTTCTGTGGGGACGCACGGGGTGTAGCGAGGGGGGATTTTGAAGCGCGTCGCGGGGCCGCTGCAGCTAGAGGCAGCCCCTGGGCCAGCACCATGCCTGAGGCCAACTACCTCCTCTCTGTCTCCTGGGGCTACATCAAGGTGTGTGTGGGAGCTGGGGACAGACCAGGCAGATTAGTGGAGGGAAAACGGGGTGTGTGTGTGTGTGTGTGTGTGTGTGTGTGTGTGTGTGTGTGTGTGTGTGTGTGTGTGTGTGTTGGGGAGATTTGGTGCGAGTCCGCGTGTTGTGTGCTACACACTATATGAATTCTAAAATGTTGGTTGTTTGAGATATATTTGGGTCATGTATTAATTTTTTCTCACCAAGGGCCAGTATGGGTAATGCAGTTCAATGCTCCCGTGCAACACTGCGAAGACGCATAGTGTTGATAGGAATATATTTAGATAAATATGACTACATTGACTATCATTCGAGCCAAAATGCTTTAGAGGGAACTCTAAACGGAAAGCCAGAAGTCAACAAGGTCCTTATATGGAGTCAAATAAAGAGGCCATATCCCATGGGGCTATTCCAACGGAAAATAACAGGAAATGCTCAATGATGCTGCTCGGAAAGCACTGCACAAAATGAGTTTGTTTGTTTGTTTGTTTGTTTGTTTGTGTGAACGTTGTTTATTTAACACAGTATCTTTTATTCCCCCCCTCAGTTCAAGAGGATGTTAAACCGGGAGTTGACGCACCTGTCCGAAATGAGTCGCTCTGGCAACCAGGTGTCAGAGTACATCTCCAACACGTTTCTAGGTGAGCGCAGCATCACTATGCACTGGACACACACACACACACACACACACACACACACACACACACACACACACACACACACAGGTATAATAACAAATTCATGCACATACATATGCTCACTGAAGCATCGACCACACTTGCACCCCCAGTAGACGTGTCGTTCTATTATTTTCACGAAAGCCTCGGGCGCTGTGCATTCGTGTCCGGGCACGGGATTAGGAAAAGGAGGCCCGCCAGGTCCCCCCCCCCCCCCCCCCCCCCCCCCCCCCCCCCCCCCCCCCCCCCCCCCGGACATCTGCATCCGAGAAGTGGAGAGCCTTGTATTTGGTCTGCACCACTGCTCTCAAACCAGTCTGATCTGGTCTGCCTGGAGGAGTGTTCCCTCGCTGCAGAGAGGGACAGGAGGGAGGGAAAGAATGCATGTGGGAGGGAGACTTGACCACGGCAAGATTTGCGCTCCAGAGTCTGAGAGCGCGCGCGCGCACGCGTGTGTGTGAGAGACCGTAATCAAGGGCCACTGAGGGCAAGACGCATGCTGCATAATTCATCGGGGGTGACAGCAGTGCTTCCCAGTCTCTAAAAGCAGTGCATTCCCTGACTCACACCCAGCCAGCCAGCCAGCCAAGCAGGCTACATAGACCCCAGGCTAACCTGTCTACCTCTCTTCTCTTCCCCCGCTCTGAAGAAAACTGCGCACTGCGCTGCTCTGACGAGTAAACAAACCTCCATATTCACCGATTTAAAATGAAGACATGGAGAGGAGAGAAAGTGGGGGGGGGGGGGGGGGGGGGGCGGGGGGGGGGAAGAGAGTGAGAGAAAGAAAGGTGGCAAATGGAGGGCAGGGGGAAATCGAAAACGGAGATACCGTCCTAAAATACTGTTGTTCCGTCAAATGAACAAGGGGGTAAAGATTTTCATAGGACGAGAGCTAAACGGAGATCTAATGCTTTGAGAACAAAGATATTCAGTTGTCCTCTGCATTGCAGCTAGGGCCTCGTCAACCTGAGAGAAATCATTTTCCTTGGCCTAAATACACTTGAGGAGGTTTGGTACACACAGCACAGTGAGATAGACATACCAGTGTCAGATCGGTACATATAAACAGTCACCTCTGTCAAGCCTTAAGGCGGGTGGGGTGGGGGGGGGCATGCCTGTAGCTAGTCTACCCTGAGCCCGCATACAGGCTTCTCAGACCTCAACAAACATTTCCCTGTAAGTGGCTGATTTTCCGTGTTTCTGCGGATTGTTATGGTTTTTTCAACTCAACCGTGTGGTTATCCGAATTGCGTGTCCTCCAGGAAGTAACAAACCACTGAACAATACCTCATTTCGGAAAGGCACGGGTACATGACTAACCAAAATATGTTTCACACATAATATCGCTTGCCCGAACAGGTTTTTTATGTGTTTGCTTATGGCGAACAGCTAACAAATGTCAGTTTGGCAGTGAAGGTGATTGTAAATGAATGTTGACCTAACCTTATTAGATTACAGTCAAGTAGGAAAAGATTTGAAGCGCCCTGTGGTATTACTGGTGAACGGTCAACAATTAACTCTGCATGGCTCTAGTTCAGTTCTTAAGCCAATATTTACTGGACCAACATGCCAACTATTCCACCATGACTTTTACATTGAAGCTTCCAGTAACGTTCAATCTTCCAATCTGTTATTCAATCTTCCAACCATCCACGTTTAAGTAATACGCTTTTGTTCTCTCTCCTCTCCCTCCCTCCATCCTTCCCCCACCTCCTCCAATCCCTCTCTCTGTCCTTCAGACAAGCAGAACGAGCTCGAGCTGCCATGCCCGATGCCCAAGGCCAGGGAGAGGAAGAGGCGACAGAACCACCACCAGCAGGTGCAGGTGCAGCCTTCGCAGGGCGCCCAGCAGCCCAGCCAGCCCCAGGGCATGATGAGCCACATCAGCGGGGTGAAGAAGGTGAGCCACGGCGCTGGTCTGTCCACCTGCGGCGCCAACCGCTTTGGGGTCAACACCGACCAGGAGGACCTCCTGTCCAAGGTACGGAGAACGGCGGTTGTGAAATGGTGAACCGATTATAAAAACACATTTCCAACGGCGAACCAAGAAAGACATTTACCGTGTGTTTGCTATGGCAGGCCTGTTTTTAAATGTGTCTGTTCTCTCTACTCTTCCCCCTATTTTCTTCCTTCTTTTTTTCCTCTTTTCTCAATCTGGTTTGGAAACAGGACCTGGAGGACATCAACAAATGGGGCCTGAACATCTTCAGGGTGGCCGAGCACTCGCACAACCGACCCCTCACGTGCATCATGTACACCATCTTTCAGGTCAGTAGCCTCTCTCCTCGCCCTCCTGACAGAGCGCTCCCCTGCACTTACACACACACACAGACACACACACGACTGCTGCTGCCAGCACAAGCCAGGGCTGACTCACCAGCACGGCGTGCACTGTGTTCCCCTCACTGCACAGTTTGTGTTGGCTGTGCTTAAACAAAAAACAACAACAAAAAAATAAATCCGCTAAAATGCAGCTGTTCAGTCAGCCATGCCGATCCTTGTCATTGCTTAATCTCTTCATCATTCCATATAAAAACCGTTAGAGCTAATTAGAGCGTTGTTTAAATGTGACCGAATAAAAAGTCCTTCTTTAATCGTGAAAAAAACTATTTTATGAAGGAAGGTCAACGATGAAAAATGGATGTCACCAGGGTGGTCCTCACTCTTGGCCCTAAATGTGGATGACGTTCAAAAAGTCTGGTCATTGACGTTGTTCCTCTCCCTCTCCAGGAGCGCGACCTGATGAGGACCTTCAAGATCCCCAGCGACACCTTCGTGACCTTCATGCTGACCCTGGAGGCCCATTACCATGCCGACGTGGCCTACCACAACAGCTTGCACGCCGCCGACGTAGCCCAGTCCACGCACATCCTGCTCTCCACCCCAGCCCTGGACGTAGGTTCAGCCCCCCTATACTATATGAAACATATGAAATGTTTGAAAATCTGTCCCATTTCAACCGCAGAGTTTTGCGTTAACATAGACTTATGAATAACACCCCAGAACAATAACTCTGGGTGTAACTGACAGCGGCACACTCTATTAAAGATGCTCAACGATTTTCTATGTTAGGCCACCAAAACCACACATCGGGAGGGATTAATACTAGCATTTCCTTATTGAGCTGGTCTCGTGGAAACTTACGTTGTTTCTGCCCTTGCTCCTCTCCTCCCATCACAGGCCGTCTTCACTGACCTTGAAATCCTGGCGGCCATCTTTGCAGCGGCCATCCACGATGTGGACCACCCAGGGGTCTCCAACCAGTTTCTCATCAACACCAGTGAGTAGTTACACACCCTTTGTCTGCTTCCATGTGCACTTCATAGTTCATTTCCTTCATTCACTACAACTTTTCTCAGTTTTAAAATACAATCATCTAGAGTTCGTCATCACAAGGAACCATTGGTCATCGCAGCTTCCAGGAGACTTTGACTGAGCTGCCTTGTCTTTCTGTGTGTGTGTGTGTGTGTGTGTGTGTGTGTAGACTCAGAGCTGGCGCTGATGTACAACGACGAGTCCGTGTTGGAGAACCATCACCTGGCGGTGGGCTTCAAGTTGCTGCAGGAGGAGAACTGCGACATCTTCCAGAACCTCACCAAGAAGCAGAGGCAGTCTCTCCGCAGGATGGTCATAGACATGGTGAGATTGAGTCTGTCCCTCTATTCGCCTCCACTCCAATAGAATCCATTCAAAAACCGTAGGTGGATTGATATCTTGGTCAGTGGTTGATGTTTTGCTGAGGGACACACCCACTCTAGCGTTTCCACGTTTTTCTCGGTTAACCTTACTTCCGTAAGAAAAGGAATCTGTTTCTGTTTCATAAATGTCTAACTCTTCCTTTCCCTGTCTCCAGGTACTGGCCACGGATATGTCCAAGCACATGAGTCTGCTGGCCGACCTGAAGACCATGGTGGAAACCAAGAAGGTGACCAGCTCTGGGGTCCTGCTTCTGGACAACTACACTGACCGCATCCAGGTACGAAACACACACACACACACACACACACACACACACACACACAGACATACACACACACACTCTAAGACAAACATACACTTGCAATAACTCACGCATACTCTCTTATTTGCTTACACGCTCGTTAACTTACAAATCGAGTCGCAACCGACCGCCATACCATAAAACACTGTCTTCTTCAAGGCGGTGTTTTGCGCGAGCCACAGCCCCAGCCCCTCCATGTGCGCCCACCACAGCCCCCTCCCCTAACCCCTCGCGGCCCTCGTCTCCCCTGCAGGTGCTGCGTAACATGGTGCACTGCGCTGACCTGTCCAACCCCACCAAGTCCCTGGAGCTGTACCGCCAGTGGACCGACCGCATCATGGACGAGTTCTTCCACCAGGGCGACCGCGAGAGGGAGCGGGGCATGGAGATCAGCCCCATGTGTGACAAGCACACCGCCTCTGTGGAGAGGACACAGGTGGGACGGCTCTCTCACGCTGAAAAAACGTTTTTTTATTTTTTTTTTATGACTATTATTATTATTTTTTTTTCCTCAAGCAATGAGATATTAGACACACTCTCGACCCGTTGTCGCGTGCTGTAGCGATGGTGGCTCCGTTCTGTGTGTCTCTGTTATGGGTTATGCTGACGTTCTCTCCTCCTCGGCCCCCGCAGGTGGGTTTCATCGACTACATCGTCCACCCTCTGTGGGAGACGTGGGCCGACCTGGTGCACCCCGACGCCCAGGACATCCTGGACACGCTGGAGGACAACCGGAACTGGTACCAGAGCATGATCCCCCAGAGCCCCTCGCCCCCCTTCTACACAGCCGACGGGGAGGAGGCCGAGGGCGACAAGTTCCAGTTCGAGCTCACGCCGGAGGAGGAGGAGGAGGCGCAGAGGCGCGGCAAGGCCACCGCCGGGGGTCGGCCGGGCAGCTCGCCGTCCGGGGAGCGGTGCGGGGTCGGCGCCGTGGCGCCCGGGGAAACATAGCGAGCGCCCGACCTGTGCGGATGCAGCTCGGCTCTGTTCTGCCGTTGGCTCAACCTTTTTTGTATTGCAGTGGAGGAAAATCCTGCAAGCGTGGCTCTGTGGAGCCTCTGCCTGAGACGGCTGACTTTGGGCCCCCCTGGCGACCAGGGCGGGAAACCCCGTGGCGGGGTTGGAAAAAAAAAAGAAAGCTGGTTGTTGCCATGACAACCAGGTTTGGGTGAAAAGGACTGCTGTGGGACTGCGTTGGCAGCGCTGTGTCATGGGTTCCTGGCCAATTGAAGGCAAGCCCTCTGTTCGGACCAATGAGACTAGAGATGGAGAGGCCGGTGTGAGGGATTTCTGCGGGAAAATGAAGAACCCTAACGTGCACTTTGGAAGGTTTTTATGTCCCTTTTCATTAATGTTTTGGGACTCGATGCTACCTTGTAAAGCGTCCCAAAAACTGGTCAGTGACCTATATTTGTACAAGTTTACCAAGTTTTTCTTTTTCGCACCTGTATACAGACCTGTGCCTTTCTATGGCCCCTTTTTCATGCGATTTTATTTATTTGGATGTGTTTTGTACAAAACAGAGCAAAACAGTCTTCCTTATGTCCTGGCAATAGTATAAGCTCGCTCTGACAAAAGTGTTTCGTGGATCTGTCTAGGACTTTCCAACACAATTTTGCACTTGGGGATCAAGGATAAAGCGTATAAAACGTCATTCATTTATTAAGTTAGAACTTTTATACATGTATCACCCTTTCATCCTATATTATAGACACATGCACACACAGTTTGAACATAGACACCATGTAAGCATCTGGCAAACATCGAAGCAGCCATGGATCAGCTTCAGAAAAAGCTGCATTAGCATACAGCCAATTGACCTTTGCAGTCTTCCTTATAGTTGTGAGATTAATTATAAGATTATTTTTCAGGGGTAATGGGGTGGGGGTGGGTGGGTGGGTGTGTGGGGGGGGGGGGGGTACTGTGATGGATGCACTTTAAAAGAGAAACTAACAGCCTTCTATGAAAGGTCCGACGTTCTAATTTCCCTTGTTTGATAATCCAAATACAGTTTTAACCAAATGAATGGAAAATAGGCCATTCTAAGACTAGTGAAGTATTGAGTCTCCCTACTTAATTGTGAGCATTTGAAAAACTACTCTGAGTATTTCTTCACCCTTAGTAAGACGCGTACTACTTGACCCTTAAGTGATGACTTGCAGAATGCTTTAAAAGCCACCTAAAGTAAAGCCCAAATCAACGTTACTTTTCTATAGAGTACACATACTTAATAGCAGCATTAAGCTTTATTCTATTCTCCAGCCCGAGGGTTAGCTGATCAACAGCTGGTTGCTGTTCTCTTTGTGAATCTTGTAGGTACTGCCGAAACTGTAACTCTGAGATGAGGGAGGCTCCAATAGTATCACTACATGATCACACACACCCTCCTTTGTGTGTGTGTGTTTGTGTGTATGTTTCAGTGTGTGCAAAGAACAACATAGACGTGCAATGTTCTCCTTGCACCCAGCCTTGTTGTATGGATCCTTACTGTTTGTAACAGTGTATTTATTACCTTGTATTTGAACATATATATTGACAATAGTAATTGTATAATTGATATGCACTATTACCCGTCAAGATACAAATGGACTGGTTCTGATGTTTTGTTTGTATTGGTGATTTCTCTTAATGTTTTGTTAAAACATTTCAGGAAAATTTGACATGTTTGTTAAATGTTCAGAAAATCGTTTTTGTTTATCAGGACATCCCAAAAATGTTAAATCATTTGGCACCATGTTGTTTGAGGTGTTGGCACACCAAATCATTCCTTTAGCTCCTTTTCTATATTTACTATATATTGAGCTGAAGCGGGATTGTTACAACAGTATATTTGTGTACGGTGACGGGTCATTGTACCGCTATTCTTTGTTTATTATAATGACAAAGTTTTGAAAGGTTATTTTCAATGTTTTTCCTCACAAAAAAAGTAAGCTGACATAGTGTATAATGTGTTCCAAAAAATGTTTTGTATTATTAAGATTATTCGATTAATAAAATGAGCATGAATTCTTGAATCTTTGGTTGTCTGTCCATCTTTATGAAGGATCAGGGTCATGGCCATCATGGTCATGGTATAGATAATAATGATAATCATAAGCTTGAATGAGCCTACATGAATACAGTTCAGTATCACTGTGTTTGGAGATAAGTGAACCAGTTTCTCCGGCTGACTTGCCAACCTCCCTCCGTCCTCACTGACACGCTAGTCAGTGTGTTGACAAGAAATGCTGCAGCGCATCTTTTTGTTTTAATCCTGAAAGCACATTAAAGTATCCTTGTCCAATCTCCCAAGCTGTCTCAATAAATCCATCTTTTTTTTGCATAAAAAACACATTTCTCAGGGCTTGAGCTGCTCTTGGCTTGGCAGTTGTGATACAGATGCACGTGTTTGACTCTTTTTTTCCCTTTTAATTGTAGACACCATTTGTAACTCACTTAAGAAATATACGTCTTCTATGTAGCTTTATTGCAATATACTGTAGTATCCCAAGGATTATCAAAAAACGACATTCCATTCAGAAGGGTCAAAGTTCAAATTGTGCTTGAAGGGAGGGGAAAACGTCACAGTATGGACAGGGCTAAAAGGTAAGGCGTCTGCGGAGGGTGCTGTTGTTGTCTGTCACCACCATGGCCAGTCTTGGCTGCTTATACTGGACAAGGGACATGGATTTGTACACAGGGAGTGTGGATGTATGTATTGGTCCCAGGGGCCATCGCTCTAACATGGCTGCCAAGGGCTCAGACCAGGGAGTGGAGACCAAGATGAAAGACATCATCCAAATGAGTCTGTTTTGCTCAACAATGGGCGGGCTAATTAGTATAACATTTTTATAGATTACTGCCTGAGGATTATTGATTATATTTGTCTACTTTTATTTACAGTCTGCACCACAGCCATATTGAGGGTCAGCTCGATAACTGCCCTTTTTGAAGCCACCAGCAATATGAAATAGATGCATGACAAAGATTAAACAGAACTGAATTAAACTCCGGCCAATTTTTGTAGCTTGTGGAAATCTTTCTCTCGTGATATTTATTTGAAAGTCATACTGTTTTCAAGGAAAGGTCCTCAAGTATAAAATCCTAATAAACAACATTGGGAATATTAAGACGTGTGCAGTTCCCACCTTGATTTCGAAGAATTGTTTGGACTATACTTACAAAGGAACTTCTCTACTTTCTCAATCTGGGTTTTGAGACTGGCCTCACAACAGCACTACTATAGAAAGAATAGTTGGGCCTATCGGTATGTACAACGAGAGTGACACCTGACATGTTCAGCATAGTTTCACAGGTATATGGTTCCACATCTCAGTGATGCGTCGGTGTCGACATTAAGAAGTCAAGCAGAAGAAGCTCGAGAAGAAACCCGAGCTCCCCTCTCTCTTGGATTTCAGCGAAATCCGAAGGACCGTGACCGATGTTTACTGTATACAGGGTCGGCGAATATGTTCCATGGCGGGGCCCGGGTTGTCGCGCCGATAGCCAGCTCGTTTGTTTAAATCTCCCTAACATAGGTTTTCAGTGGCGTGCGGGCGACTGACGTCAATGGGGTGGTGAAGTCGAGCAACCCTCAGGCCTATAGGCAACAGTGCCTCGGGTCCTGGCTTGCATTGCTGACCTCCGTTTCCTCTCAACCACGGCCCCAGCCAAGAAGGGGGGCCTGGGGCCTGGGGCCAGGACAGGGAAAGAACCACTTCCATCCAAACAAACCTCCTGGCTCCCTGTTTAACGGTATTTAGACAAGACACTTTTCTGGAGCTCCCGCTTCTATTTGTTCAAAGCAGAGGTTGAAAGTCAGTCCCTGAGGTCAGTGTCCCAGCCATAAACAACAGCATACCCTTGTAGGACAGGGCAGCTCCTGGGGCATTCAACAGGCCACCAGACCCAGGCTGGAATGAGGGTGACAAGGCAGGTGAGACATCAGGGGGAACCATGAGGCTCTGCCTCTGAACGTCAGAAAAGATCAGACAAGACAGTGCACGGCTGTCTGCTGGTGGGAATGGCTGTTTCTGCGAAACCCTGTTTGTGTGGTTGCCTCTGTATGTATTTGTGTGCGTGTTTGATACAGTATTTCACTTCTTCCAGCTAGCTGTCCATGTGTGTGTGAAATATGTCTGCATGTGTGTTTTTGTGTGAGTCTATATTTTGGCCATGTCACTTCTTTCATCTGCCTTCTGTCTTTGTTCTCAACCGCCTTAAATGTTCTGTAAACGTGTGGAATGGCAGTTAAAGAATCCAAAGTCAACATGTCCGACAAAGATTCTCCTCTTAAGCACCATAGAGCAACCACAAATACGTTAAGCCCGAATGCACCTGGATTGCCAAGTAGAACCCTACAACATGGACATCGCCGGCTCAAATCCAGGGGACAGTCGCCGGGGATTTACCTGCCATGTACACGGCCAGGGCACCGGTTCCCCGGTCCGTTAGGACATACATCAACGTAGAGAACAGATGGACCGAAGCCTTGCGCCCGTCTGTCAAATCGCAGCTCGTCCTGGTGGTGGGCACATGGCGCCAGCCTGACATTTGTTCTGCATCCTGGGGGCCTGTCACCCAGCGCGCCAGCCAGTGGGAGATTTTCAGGACATGGACAGGAACACGGCGGTGGCGGCGGAGCAGCTTGGGAGCGTAAGAGCAGAGAAACACGCGCACGCCGGCGCACATGGTCGCACGCTCCGTCGTTCTCGCTCAGCGAAGATGCAGCACAGGATGCCTCCTCTGGGTGTGCACGTGCGCAATAAGAACTTGCCCACACCTGCGTTCACCGGCATCTGTGTGCATGCACGCACACAACAAGTACTCTCTCTCTCTCACACACACACACACACACACACACCCTCTACCACGGCTGACATATCAGCTGAATGGAAAGGATTAGTGACATTTGAAGATGGAGGCAGCCGTTGTTGGGTATTCGTGTCCACATTCAATGGAGGTCAGGGGAAATATACCAATCCCTAAAGGTATACAGGTATGCAGGTATTCATCTCGACATTAGGCACGCTGCTCAAAGAGTGTAGTATGTCAGACATAATTCCCTCAATCCCTGAAATGTGCGTGGTAAATAACACAATCTTGATGGCACCTGTATCTTGAATGGGTGGATTGATCCTGATCATCTTGTGCGGGCAGAATGGTATTTCACCTGAACCATATCTCCATTTCTGTGTATGCTTTCCAATATGCCAGTGATAAAGCTTACAATAAAGGATGATAAATCTGTTGGTGCTGATGGTGAACAGATGACTACTGTCCCTGGCTCACATAGGAGCCCTCAGCCTGGGGCAGACACAGCAGCTCTGGGATTTGTCGGAGTTAGTGTGTGGGTGGACAGGCACAGCTTCTGCACTGCAATGCAATGTGTGTGTGTGTGTGTGTGTGTGTGTGTGTGTGTGTGTGTGTGTGTGTGCAGTATGTGTGTGTGCATGAGAGTGATACAGACACACACACACACACACACACGTATACACTCCCACACTCATAAACACATGGTGCAGCTTACACACATGTAAGCGCGTGTTCTCCCACCCAATCGACTTGAGGAAACGACTAACAGAGTTCTTGCATCAAAGGTTGCATATGAGGCCTTGAAAATATGAACAACTTGAAATGAAGGCAACATAGTTACATCGCAGGTGGCACTGAACACTGAGAAACATAGGTTCACTTTTCTTATGCTATCAAAATAGATGTTTGATGGCTGAGATTAGCTATCTAGGGGCTTCCAGGAAGGACCAGGGGACACCATGCATAGCCATTATGGATGGCTTCCTCTGACTAATTCTGTCTTTCAGAGATGATAAGACCCAGTAATTCCAGGACCCGGGCCTCCACCCAGGGTAAAGATACAGTCTGGACCCAGCTCACACCCAGCCACGTAGGCATGAGGACTCCAAACAGGAAGGATGATGAAGGATGTAGATTAGAGGTTGTGTTGTGACCGGACTGTCTGTAAGCAAACTGATGAAGGGTCCGATAGCAGTGTCTACATGTGTTTGTTTGTGTATGTTCTTGTGAGAGAGAAAGTCAGGAATCAAAGACATGAATCAAAAACTCTATTCAATAGCGCAATTGCAGCAAACATGTAATGGTTTGGATCTGGGTTATGAGATGGGGTCAGGCCTACATGCCTATCAAAGCGCCACAGAATTTAATTTTTTTACAGTAACCGGCTCCTTTTGCAAAATGGTATATTTAGGGTCCAATCTTGACTCCTAGGCTTAAGGCTAAGGACCCAGTGACATAACATAACAGTGGTTATTGTGCTATTTTTTATTTATAATAGCCCCACAAATGACTGTATCGATGTATAAATGAACTGTATCCGTAGTTTGTTTGTAGAAAATAAAAGGTCAATGTTTGATCATCCACCCTGAGAAAAAAATACATGGTTGATTGGCGCCACTCTGCGGTCATTGTATGAAGTCATGTAAAAATGTGAACCCCCCCAAAATGACACCTAATAAACGCAAGGTGAATAGCTGTAAATAGGGATGCCACTAAATAATGTTTAGGTATATTTTTTAAATAGCTCTTTGCAGATTATAAATACTACGGTGGCTCCGTTAACAAAAACCACCAAGAGGCGCTGTTGAGCTACGTTTTGTGTTGTCTAGTAACGTTACTCGTCCAAGTTGTACAGCCAAAGAATTCCTGATACAGCTGATTTCGTCGCCATCTTGGCCCAGAGATAAACAACATTAAGGAGTAGCAATGCAAATTTGATATTACCGACATAAAGCATCGGTGAAGGGGATCTTTAACATCAAATGATCAATTAACATTTGACGTTGTTTTGGTCAGCTTGCCACCATGATAATCTTTTTGATTTTTACTTGATCTTCCCCGTGGGTAAGAAATACAATATTGCTTGGTTCTGCTATCGCTAGCTAGCTAAGTCCCTTGGTAAGCTAGCTTGGTCAGCTGATTGTATTATTGTTGTTTGCGGGAGAATGATACCATGACAACAGTGTGACTCGCCCTCCCTAAATGTATCTCCGTGGCGCTTGCTCTTTCGTCTTTGTCCAGTTGGTTTGTTACATGGGAGAATCAACAAACTACACGTTCACCTATCTAGCATAACCGTCCATGTCTGCAAGCTTGTAGGCACTGTACCAAGAAAGATCAGCAAAAGCTTGTGGCTAACATGCTAACGTTGATGGCTGGTACTACTACATAGCTACGTCTCAGCTGCCAGCATGCGATGGTTGGGCTTTAAATATGGACGACGGTGACTTTAATACTGATAAATACGGATAGCTTTGTTGGACACTTGCATCGGCATAGTAACATGTTTCTAATCTTTTTCTTCGTTGTACTTCCCCTTCATCTTTTTGCAGCGATGGGGATCCAGTGGGGCACTTCGTGTGCGGACTGACGTGAGAGGTGTGAAGGGGGCAGACGGAGCGGCGGTGCTCCCATGGCAATGGACCAGGACTATGAGAAACGACTGCTGAGGCAAATCAACCACCAGAATTTGCCCCAGACACAGCTGGAAAAGGTGAGTAGTTGATGCTTTTTGCCTAAGTGCATGTTGATCAATTTTTTATCATGACTCATTGTCTCGTAAAGTTACGCATGCATACATAATAGGTGGGTCCTGTTAAGGATGAAACGTAATGGAAATATGAATTGTGCTTTCATTGCAGTGCCGAGGAGCCACATGCAGTCCTGTAACTGTGAAGTCAGGTGACCGCTTCATTCCCACCCGCGTTGGGAGCAACTGGAGCATTAACTTCCACTACACCAATGTAGGCTACACACACCATGTCGTCATTATACTGTACAGCCCCAATCACGTTAAAATGATTATTATGCACAGTTGTACAGTCCAAAAAATGTCTTCATCAAACCTTTATTTGGTTTACATTACGTTTGTTCAATTATAAGAATTCTCGCAGTCTAAATTTAATATTGACTGACGCTGTCACGGACATCACCAGAGTTGTTTTTGATTGCATTAAAACCAAACGGTGTGCAATAACCATGGCAATTTCCCTTATTTTTTTTTCTCATAGGAAAACTGTCGCTCCCCCAACCAGAACCACAAGGCCAAGGAGGCTGGCTCAGACACAGGGAAAGGTAACAGTGGGCTCTCCTTGTCTCTTACAATAGAGAATCTCTTGACATTGTCCCTCATCTGTCCATTTTCTTTCCGCTTACACGGTCACCTTCTTTTTTTCTTCTTCGTATGGGGCTGGTGCTGGCAGATGCTTTGGCGTATGCTGCCCTGCTGAGGAATGAGTTGCTGGGGGCAGGCATCGAGTCAGTACCGGATCCCCATATGGACGAACGTCGACACCCAGCTCTCTCGCCGGACTCCCACAGCCTTTTCAGGGTGAGAGTCTGTACGCCATGGTCCTGTTTTAGTTAAAGCTCCTATCTTTCTCACCCAAACTTTTTACATTTGAGCGCTGTTTTTAATTGACATAAAGAAGGTGCTATTTAAAGCATAAAGCTAGGGTTAAAGTTTGACTGAAAATGCAATTTCTTATGTGGTGGTTTTATAACAGTACGCTGTCCAACCAACGAGAGTGCCTTTTGACAGTGGCAATGAAGTGTCACCGTACTCCCTCTCTCCACTTAGTAATAAAAGGTGGGATATGGTTAACAGTATTTACATGCTGTTTTACTATTTGTTTGCCTGCCTTATATATATTTGTTCTACTATGTCTTTGCCCTGACATTGCGTTTTAGTAGTTGTTGTCTATCTGCCCTTCGTCTGCTTTTTTTACGCAGCCACAAGCTGCTGCGCTCACCCAGGAAGCCGGCTCGCAAGATCTCCAAGATCCCCTTCAAGGTGCTGGACGCCCCCGAGCTGCAGGACGACTTTTACCTCAACCTGGTCGACTGGTCAGCGGGGAACCTGCTCAGTGTGGGCCTGGGGTCCTGCGTGTACCTGTGGAGCGCCTGCACCAGCCAGGTGAGGGGACAGACGCCTGGGCTTCCTATGGGCTCTCAAGTGCCGGGTTTATGGATGTGTGGATGGCGAAGGAAACGAAGGCCGAGAGGCGTGCTTGTGACCGTTGACTTCCTCTTTGGTAGGTGACCAGACTTTGTGACCTGTCCGTGGATGGAGACTCGGTGACGTCCGTCTGTTGGAATGAGCGGGTGATTTGGCACGGCAAACATTCAGTCTTTCCCCACGTGGTGCTTGATGTGTTTCGTGGACTCTCTGTTGCCATGGAGACCAACCTGGTGCTTTGAGTGTGGTCCTGACCTTTGATCTCGTTTCTGATCGGCTCTGTGCCCCCCCCCCATCCCCCCACCTACCAGGGGAGCCTGGTTGCCGTGGGAACCCACAAGGGCTATGTCCAGATCTGGGATGCAGCAGGAGGCAGGAAGCTGACCAGCCTGGAGGGGCACTCTGCCCGCGTAGGTCAGTGATGCATGCTGGGACAATGTCGGAGTGTGTGGGGAAGCATTGTTGTAGATGTGTCGAACAAAACAAAGGGCCAATGCTTGATTTGGAGATTGGGTCTCAGCCTGATCCATATGGGGCTATTATTGTCTGCTGCCCCATTATTTCAATACGCTTATTCGGGTAACCTTTCTCTCCTGTGAGTTGTGCTAATATATATATATATATATATATATATATATATATATATATATATATATATATATATATATATATTATTTTTTTTACTTTGTATGCCGTATAATTATTTTGGCAGTGTTATTCAAATATCACAGAATACATTTGGTACAGATTTGAGCCTAATAGTATTCCTCTCTCTCACTCTCACTCCCCCTCTCTCTCTCTCTCTCTCTCTCTCTCTTGCTCTCTCTCTCACTCCCTCTCGCTCTCGCTCTCTCTCTCTCCCCCTCTCTCTGTTTCCAGGAGCCCTGGCGTGGAATGGCGAGCAGCTGTCGTCGGGCAGCCGGGATCGGGTGATCCTCCAGAGGGACGTGCGCACGGCGCCCTCGGCCGAGCGCAGGCTGCAGGGCCACCGCCAGGAGGTGTGCGGCCTCAAGTGGTCCCCGGACCACCAGCACCTGGCCTCGGGCGGCAACGACAACAAGGTGAACGACCAGGCCCGCCACGGTGGAATCTAGATGGCCATGTTGTTAAGTGTAAAAAAAAATATATAAAAAAAACTAGAGCAGCATTCCAATGGCTCAGTTTCATTTAGCCACACGTACGTTTTGAGCAAGATGCCCTGCTTCAGCGTGGAATCTTCGCAATAGGCTACGATTTCATTTACTGTTCAATTTTGGTCTATTTGTAGTTGTCCATGCCTTATTGTTTGCCTTTCTGTCCATCTCTGTCTGAACTGTTGTACTCTAGTTTGTTGCTCTCCGTCTGAGCATTATTGTCTTATTCTTTTTCTGTAAAGCCTTGTCTTTGGGTTTTCGAAAAGCGCTATATAAATAAAATGAATTATTATTATTATTATTATTATTATTATTATTAATTTGAAAAACGGAAGCTTTTCTGGTTAAAGTGTAATAGCATTACTGGGCATTGGAATTCACGGTACGTTTTGATCAAACATAAACTTCCTAGGGTATATGTTTGCTGTAGTCGACGCCTCGTTGTCTTCCCCCCTCTGCTAGTTGTTGGTGTGGAACAGCTCCAGCCTGCTCCCCGTGCAGCAGTACGGCGACCACCTGGCAGCGGTCAAGGCCATCGCCTGGTCGCCGCACCAGCACGGCCTGCTGGCCTCCGGCGGGGGCACGGCCGACCGCTGCCTGCGCTTCTGGAACACGCTGACGGGGCAGGCGCTGCAGAGCACCGACACGGGCTCGCAGGTCTGCAACCTGGCCTGGTCGAAGCACACCAACGAGCTGGTGAGGGAACACCCCTCCCCCGTCGCCCCAACGCAGTGTCGAGACGGCCGCAGATGGCTTACGAGCTCGGCGTTACCGCTGCTCTGAAAGGGGGTTCCATTTTAAGGTCTTCGACGCGGCTAAACGCACAAACGCGACGCAGGACAAGTACAATAGGCTTCCTTCAGGCCCCTGATTTACATCCTAAACTAGGAGTTGTGGTGTTGATTATTATTATTTTTTTTTATCTAACCGGTGTGTGTCCTGTGGCAGGTGAGCACGCATGGCTACTCCCAGAACCAGATCCTGGTGTGGAAGTACCCCTCGCTGACCCAGGTGGCCAAGCTGACCGGCCACTCCTACAGGGTGCTCTACCTGGTGAGGCGCCCTCTGGCAGTGCTCCGCCATCCATTAAAGGGTTACAGGGACAGACTTTGGGCTAGCGAGCTAAGCTGACAGGCCTTCGGGCTGAGTGTAAGAGAAGCTGGACTACTAGAGGACGTTGTAAGATCACCGTAGGCTTGAGAGTGTCACCAGCCGACCCCGTAGGTTTTTCCTCACTCGTACTCGTGGTTGACCTGTTGACTTAGCACAATTGAACCTTGTCAGGGCACGACTGTTTGTCCTTGTGTCTGTTCCAACTCCCCTCTACTTTCCTGTCCGCCCACTCTAGGCTGTATCACCCGATGGGGAGGCCATTGTGACAGGGGCCGGAGATGAGACCTTACGGTTCTGGAACGTCTTCAGCAAAACGCGCTGCACCAAGGTAGCGTCTTCATTCGTTTTTTTTTTTAACACCAGACATCACAAGGCAACACGTAGAAAACTCTGCGAATAGTTTGACGCGTCCCAAGAAATCACGTCAATATCTTTGTTCTCGTTCCACCAGGAGTCCAAATCAGTGCTGAATCTTTTCACCAGGATACGATAGTGGAAAGACGGCCAGAGTGGGGGGGTGGCCCCACCTTACAAGGACACCCAAACCCCTGCAGCACTTACCGTGCGTTCATCGTCACTACAAAGCTCTCGATTTCGCGTTTTTTATACAACCATGTCTTAATCGCAAACGCCGGCCGCGGCCTCAAAAGTGATGTCATTTCTTAAATCGACCAGCCTAGAGCGATGACGTGGCGTCTCAATGTACAGGATTTGTGTTATGTTTTCTCGCTGTGGATGTCCCATAAGATGTTTTATTATATATTATCATAGAATATACAGTGTACAAGAGATATAAGATCTACCATGGTGTCCATCATGTTTCTAAAGAAAAGTTTTCCTTTGTAAAGCATGTGAGAGTTTGCAGCTTGGGAGCTGTGGTCTAGCCGGGGATTTCTATATTTTGATAGTTTGTATATGATCTATGACCACATAATATAAATCAGACAAGATGTAATAAATATGTACACAACCCACAGTTGCTCTCGCAACTGCAAAGTCTATGAAGTGTTTATTGTTGTTAATTCATCTGAACATGCTGCTAAAGAAATCTCAGATCCTGACAGAGACACATTAAGTCTTATGAAAAGTGAACTATACTGTAGTTTTGCATTCAATTCATTGTCCCATTGCACATACAGACCTAAATCCATTTGTCATTAGAGCATCTTTTAATTGTCCCTCTTTATTTACATGAAGAAAACAGTTGTTATTTTTGATGGTATTAAAAAACTGGCATATTACCGAGGTTCTGAAAGAATATGTTTTTGTATAATAAAAAAGTGGAAGAGGCAAGGTCACTGCAGGCCTCGACACAGCAGGGAAAACTCCTTCACTATTTCTTTCACTCGGCGCTTGCTTGTCTGTTCCCTGATGAAGAAAAATGTAGGCCATATTTTAGATACGTAATGCATCATGTAACTATCATACAAACAACAGATTGTCTTTATTGGGGAGCTTTTCATGTTTGACTTTTGCTAAATATGCCCTTAAAAAATAAGAGATTTATCTATTTCTACTGTATGGGGCCAAAGCTGCCTGGCCTGTACTCGAAATAATGACATAGCTACCTGAGGAGCTGCTGGCTAAAAGTATCCTTTTGCTCGGTGGAGACTTGAGCGGATGGGAAGTGTGGGCTTTGTAGTCCTTCCTTCAACCACTGGGTCAGCAGGGGAGGACAGTGTCTGTTCAGGCAGAACAGCACCTCAGAGAAGTGCTCCATCAGGCAGCATGGAGACCCCCCTCCTACAGCCTGGACACACAGTACACGGAGGAGCTTAGATCACAACGATTCGCTATCAATGTAATAGTGGTCCATCTTTTGAGAATGCAATCCAATTACACTATTATACACAAATGAGGAAAATACACATTGCTGTAATAGTCAAACGTTTAGAATTCCTGAAAGGTTTTCGCCAAAGGTTAGGTTAACTTTTAACCTCCAGAATGGTGTGGACCAGGAGCTTCCCGTCCCTGTGTAGCACCTGGCCAATAGTAGGCGAATCTCCACAGTGAGGCACCAACACCGTCTGACCACCCAAAGGAAACAAACAAAAGAAAATGTTTCAGAAAGAATAAAAATGACCTAAGGTCTGGCATCATGTCTAGGAATTGTGGGTAAACTTACAAAAAAAAAACTGGCTGCCTTCACTGTGGGGGTTTCTGGGAATTTGAGTGACAGGATACCTAGGAGAAGAGTGACAACCATGGCAAATGCGGTTTCTGTTTCCCACATGAATAAGCATTTCGTTTCAGACAACCATGCTTACCACAATAAAATAGTGCTTTAACATCAATATGATCCGACAAGTATGAATCTGGCTTCCTTTTGAGAGCCTGAAAAGACAAAACAGAATCAGTTCAAATGCGCGTATCCATACTATCAACCGACACAGACAAACTATAGACGGACAATCATTTGTATCTGTGGCACCAACCTGTGCATGGAGCTGCATGAAGGATTCTGCAATATCAGGATGATCCCTGGGTCCTGTAAGCGAAACAAGGAAGAAATGTTAACTCCAAAAGGTGAACCTGCATTCAGTAGTCATTGCTTATCACATTCTGTGTCGTGTATATATATATATATACCTTGTTGGAAGATTGTAAGAGTCGTGGATGTCACCAGCTCAATGAGGCTGTTGATGGGAGGGAAGTGGTCTTTCTCCCCTGCAAATATGCAAACCATCTGTAACGACATAGGCTCATTCATTCCAACCACATACTCCTGCAAGAGCGTGCCAATGTTTCAAGGCCGTGAATCAGATCGGGGGACCCCGGCCAACCTGTCGCGTGAGGTCCAGAGCGGAGGCCTGCGGGAAGGTGCGGTAGAGCTGCCCCAGCATCGCGCTGAGCTGCGGCACGACGGGGGCGAAGTCCAGGAGGAGGGTGCGCGCCGACTTCTCGAACACCCCGCACACTGCCTGGCGGAGGAGACGTGGGGTGGGAACGTCAGCACACACAGAAACCGGATGCGGTCACCCAGCGTTTTCCACGCGTCCATGCCCGGGGGGCCCTTACCTCCACCACCTCTGAGTCGCGCAGCCATTTGCTGGCTACGGTCTGAATGAGAGGCAACACCTGTTGTAAGGCCACCACCACCTAGACGAGTCACGTGGAAATGAAGCAGAGGTCCGAACAGACGGCACGTCACCAACCACCACGAGCTTTAAAAGGATTTGTATGTTTTGTGACAGTGCTCGGTAGGGCTCCATTTTCCAGTTGATAAAAGGTGGACCTACGGGGTTGGGTGTGACCCGGGCTGGAGGAGCCCTAGCCTGGGCTCCCCTGTCGGAGTACTCGTCCTGTCTGTGGATGTCCAAGGTGGTGAACAGACTCGACAGCATCCCCAGGATACGGAGGATGGACACCTTATCGCTGGGATTGGGCTTGGGACAAGGAGAGAGAAGAAGCTGCCATTTCACAAAGCCTGAAATGAAAAGGAACTGAACTGAATCGGACAAAGTGCCATCCAATGTAATAACACCTATTTGAGATGTTTAGACCATATATTTCCGTTTTTGTTTGTTTGTTGTGATGTATTATTTATATATATATATATATTTTTTTTTTCAACTAACTCTATATTTGTGTACACAAAGTAGAAACAAGAGCACAAAAATGAGTTGAAGCTGATGTAGGTTGGGCCCCGTACCTCCAGCTGGCCCAGTGTGTCCAGCCTCTGGGCGTGGGGGCTGATGAGGGAGTGAAGGCTGCCCAGGATCTGCTCCTCCGGCAGGGAACACAGAAGGAAGCCCAGGGCCTGCATCAGCCACATGCACTGGCTGCTCTGTACACACACACACACACACACACACACACACCGTTTTAGCTCTTCATTTTTGAATGTGAATATATATCAATAAAGGCTTCAAGATACTAACCTTATGAATCTCCTTGACCAGAACGTCCTGCAAAGACAACTTGGGTGAGTTTTCAGAGCGAGGCAAAGAAGTCAAGATCAAAGCCTTCGCGCGTGTGTGCATGGCTGTGCCCGGCGCCGACCGACGGTCCTACCTGGGACACGGCCATGATGTCGTGGGCGTAGGGCGCCAGGTCGTGGCAACACTCTCGGCAGATCCTCTTCAGGGTGGACACGGTGGACACAGAGAGCTCGGCCTTCACCAGGCCCTGCAGCACCATGGGTAACACGGTGCCCAGCATCACCGGGTGGTCGGCCAGCCACTCCGCCAAGGAACCTGGGAGAGACCCCGAAGGAGAGGGAGAGACGCAAAGGAAGGTAGTGGGAGATAGGCCGAGAAAGAGAAAGCACAAAATAAACAAAGAAAAGAAAATGGGAATATGTACGAATATTTTCTTGGAACAGACTAATGGTGTGTAGAGAGATTTGAAAGAGAGATGGGGAGAAAGTAGGAGATGTTAAGGTCATTCAAATGAACCTATGGTGTACATGCGTCTGGGTACCTATGGTGTACATGCGTCTGGGTACCTATGGTGTACATGTGTCTGGGTATCTATGGTGTACATGCGTCTGGGTACCTATGGTGTACATGCATCTGGGTACCTATGGTGTACATGCGTCTGGGTACCTATGGTGTACATACGTCTGGGTACCTATGGTGTACATGCGTCTGGGTACCTATGGTGTACATGCGTCTGAGCACCTATGGTGTACATACGTCTGGGTACCTATGGTGTACATGCGTCTGGGTACCTATGGTGTACATGCGTCTGGGTACCTATGGTGTACATACGTCTGGGTACCTATGGTGTACATGCGTCTGGGTACCTATGGTGTACATGCGTCTGGGTACCTATGGTGTACATGCGTCTGGGTACCTATGGTGTACATGCGTCTGGGTACCTATGGTGTACATGACCGTGTCTGCCAACATGACGTTGCTGATGTTGATCCTGGGTATCAGAGCGATCAGGCCCGGGATGACGTCTGAGTAGTTGACGTCGATGGTTTCCGCAATGGACTGGAAGCCGAAGAGAAGTGCCTCCGTGTCCTTGACAAACAGTAAAGTGTGGAGATAAAAAAAAGACCAGAGATGCTGAGAAAGGGAGGCCTGATCGACGTAGACAAAGAGCCAATGAGATTGGAAAGTAAAATATTTACGCGTGGGTGGATGGTTGGCTGACAGGGAGGCGGGACTTACAGACCATTCGGCTGGTTGCTCGGTGTCCATCAGCAGTCGGCCCAGCCTATCATAGAGGTTGCTAAGTAGCTCCGCCCCAAGCATCTCATAGACATACATTAGAGTATCTGAAATGTCCACTCTGCCACGAAAACACACACAATTGCCACCATTACTGATCCCCAAGAATAGAAACTTGATATTTTTTTTTTTCAAAACAAGACTTTATGCTCAACTTATTCGTTTCCACTGAAAAGGTTTAAAAGACTACAAAACCCACTTTCCTTCTCTGTTTTAGGATGGGTGAAGGCTGCGTCTCACCTGTAGACCCTGAACTCCTCCTTGTCGTCAGCGGCCCAGGCGGCGTACTCCTCCTGGGCCGGGTAGTGAGCCTTGTGGAGCAGCACGTCCACAAGCTGGAAGTAGACGGGCCGGTACACCTGCAGGTACACCGCCTGCTTCTCCTCTTCATACGACAGAATGTCATCCTGGAGAACACGAGACCCACCAGAACAGAGTCCACACAGCAGTGAAGCCTTGTCAGAAAAGGACTGCCCCATTTTTTCAAACACACTCAGGTCAAAGGTCAAAAATAATTGCTCGACCTAATTGTGGAAAAGTCACTCTTCTAATCATTAGCGATGTTCAATGGTTTCAGATTCAGCAATCTTAACAATCTTTAAAAAAACACAACACATTGCCAAAACAGAAGCTTAAAGGGTCAGTACATTGCTATATATCTATGAATATTTCATATACAGTATGTGCATCTTTATTTAGAGATTCCTTTTCCATGATAATATGTCTACTTTCATTCACTGGGTTGCTTGCAGGAACACAACCAATCCTCAAAGTTTTAACTTTAACTCTACTGATGTACATTAGCTCCATATGGTGATACATGCAGCTTTAGCTGAAACCTTCATTGAGCATGTGTGGTGATAAACGTTTTTAAAACATATCCCCAATGCAGAACAAGGGCAAGTAAAGCTGTAGCTCTTGGCCATGTAAAAATATGTTTTTAATGTAAACCCGCACTTATGCTTGCATTCACAGAAGCACGCAAATACATATGCAAATGCATATACACCATCAGCGCCTTCCCACACAAATACAGTGGCGCACACACAAACAAAAATACACACACACAAACACACACCACAGACACGCACACACACACACGCACACACCTGCAGAGTGTACCAGAAGGTGAGTGTAAGGGAGCTGGTGGTCTCGTTGACCGGGTAGTGGCCTGGAATACCAGTACAGAACAGGATCATGTTCACCAAGGCCAGGAATCCTTGCCAGTGATCCACCTGGTCCAATAAGGTTCTATCACAAACACACACACACACACACACACACACACACATTAGCATTTAACTCACATTACAGGAATTTATAGTCTTTCACCTTGCACTCAGTAAGTTAATCCTTCCTCCACTAAAAAAACAAACTGTGTGTTTACAGTCTGTGTTACCTACCTGGAGTGTGTTTCACCCAGAGCGACAGCTATGCGACAGATGCCGTGAGACGTCTCCATGTCTCCCTGCTGTGCGGCTGCCTTCAGCTGGTCGTGGAGGCCCAGTACCAGGGGCATCAGGTTCACAAGAGCGTCAGTGTACCTGCATGGTTGCAAGACACAGATCCACACAAAGACAAACACTATTATAAACACAGATTCACAGTGAATCAGCATAGCAAATGAATATCCATCCCGTAATGGTAGTTTAATACGGATGTGTGATATTTGAAGACATATATATATATATATATATATATTGGAGTGATTCTAGCAGGGCTTCTTGATGTGTGCGTATGACCATGTATTTGCACTCTGGTTTGATACCAAATGGCATTTTGCTGTCTCTGTACAATGACAATAAAGTTGAATCGAATCTAATGAGTGCGTTCCACCTCTGGCAGTCGGGCTGTGAGATAGCAGTGACGAGTGTCTCCACAGCCGTCTCGAAGAGCTCCGGGTCGGCCAGCGCTGCGAAACAGTCCTGGACCAGCTCCTGGCTCTCCCCCAGGGGAACGTCCAGCCCCACCCAGCTGCTCAGGCACCGCAGCACCTTCTCTTTCACCTGGCTCGGGGACTCCTGCCCCTGGAGCAGCTGGCGCAGCAGGGGACACACCACCGCCCACTGCCCGGCCAGGGCCTCCCTGAGCTGGGCCCGTCGGGCCTGTGGCAGCCTGCTGCTCTGGAACTCCTCCGGCAGCACGGTGAGGAGCTCCAACAGGGCCAGGCAGTGGGAATGGGAGGTGGCCTCCTCGCTGCTGGCGGCGGTGGCGGCGGCCTTCTCGGGTCTGAAGACCGCCACCATGTCGGCTACAGCCTGGGGCCAGGCATGGGGCATGGTGTGGAGGGCCAAGGAGGACAGGGCCACACACAGCCGGGTCAGCACCATCTTGGGGCCCGAGGAGAAGTGTGAGATGTGGGCGAGGAGTTGCACCCGGAGGGTCTGGTGCTGCTCGTCGGGCAGATCTCCCCAGTGGCGGGAGATCTTGGCATGGAGGGTGCTGGCGCCGAAGAACTGGATCTCTGCCAGCTGTTTGAATTGTCCAAATAATCTTATTTTATATACTGTGTATACAAATAATGCATGAACCAACAGCGGTAAAGCTTCGCTGAGTAACAACGTTTTTGCTCAATCAATAAAAGAAAGCACAGGATAACAGCCTTATATACAATATGTGTAAGATTGAAAGTAAACAAAGCAGCAAAAACATGATGGAGATCGACTAAGTGAAACCAAGCTAAGGAGAGGGAAGGGAGACAGAGAGTGAAGCGGACCTTGTCAGGCGCGAGCAGAGCCCAGCAGAACTGCCATGCCTGGGGCAAAGCCTGAGCCTGGGTCAGCCACTTCTGAGCCATCTTCTTGCGTTCCATGTCTGGGTCATAGTACAGCTGGTGGAGTACCTGCATGGACAAAGGGGAGCCCAAAATCACCTTCAGAATCCACACATAAACATGCACTTTCAGGCACTTTTGTTTTGCCTTTTAATGAACTGATGAACTACTGTTTTCATTTCAGATTCAAAAAGAGATTTGTCAGTGGCTTGTGTGGCGAACAAAAATGAACAAACTCAAAGGTTTTGTTTTGAAAGTGAAGTTCTAAGTCAGATTTGTAATGATATGACATGGCACAAAGCAGCACTAATATATCTGAAAGAGGGGGTATACTGTTCTCGTTGAGTGTCCCAACTCCAACTAAACAGTGAGCTAAACTCTCTCTATTCATGAACATGAAGAAATCCTGAGTTCTTTGTATGCAGTTTTATTTCCCTCACATTGTACTGAATCCATACATATGATGAGTGATGAAAGACGAGAGAGTGAAACTAGGAAACAAACAGCAAAATACTGTAATTAGCTAAGCCGCCTAGTTTTCACGAATATTAATCAAACAGCACGAAATCAATATGCTTAAAAGTTAACTTAGTCAGAACAAAGATTAGATACATACAAGCGATGCTTCTGCTGGGGTCAACAGGTAAGGCTCATTTTCTCTGGCGTAATGACCGTTAGCATTTTTAACTAGTCCGTTTCGCACGCTATCGATTCTAACGTGGTTTCCTACTTCCGTTTTAGCTAAGTAAACAAACGTCAAAATAAGAGTCTGCTTAAAACAGAAGGATACCAATATAAATGCATAAAAATTCAACTTAAATGCCTGAAGGGCAGAACACTCCCCGTCTGACCTTAAAAGTCACTATTAACTATCAAATGTCTCTGAACCTTCAGTCTTTGGGCAGAAGAACTACTTCTGACACTGGTCTCAGGAACACCCTTGCAGAATCTTGGTCCGATGTCCTGAGCTCCACCTTCCTTACTTTGCTGTCTCTCCCAGGGAAGACAGCTGTGATCCTCGCCATAGGCCATGTGTTCCGTGCAGCTTGACTGTCCTTCAGGAGCACAATGTCCCCTTCTCTCAGGTCCCGTTGGGAATCTCTCCATTTCTGGCGGGCCTGTAGAGTGGGGAGGAACTCCTGACTCCAGCGACGCCAGAATCTGTCAGCGAGGGCTTGTACTTGTCTCCATTGTCTGCTGAGAAGATCCTTGTCTGTGAAGTCTCCGTGCGGTGGGGTAACCCCAACCTTCTGGGTAAGTATCATTGCAGGAGACAATATGAACGGTGACTCTGGGTCAGTGGAGACTGGAACGAGAGGTCTGGCATTGATTATCGCAGTTACTTCCATCATGAGAGTGCACAGGACGTCGTGGGTAAGTTGGATGTTCTCTTGAAGCAGGATTGCATCCAGAATCCTTCTTGACAGGCCTATCATACGTTCCCATGATCCTCCCATATGGGACGCATGAGGAGGATTAAACACCCATGAGCTCCCCTGTTGACTCAAGAAGTTCTGCACTGTGATGTCAGGTTGATGTTGGCTTAGTCCCAGTTCCTTTGCAGCGGCTACGAAGTTTGTTCCGCAGTCCGATCTGATCTGCCTCGCAGGTCCCCGTATGGCAAAGAAACGTCTCACTGCATTAATGCAACTGGACGTGTCTAGGGAGTCAATGATCTCGATATGCACGGCTCGGGAGCTCATGCAGCAGAAGAGCATCGCCCATCTCTTGCTTTGGGCCTGTCCACCTCGTGTACGCCTGGAGACGACTTGCCATGGTCCGAACACATCCACTCCTACATAGGTGAAGGGTGGGCATGTATGCAAGCGTTCTGGAGGTAAGTCTGCCATAAGTTGTTCCTCTGTTCTTCGGCGTAACTTTCGGCACACCACACATTTGTGCAAGACAGAGGCGATAAGTCGTTTTCCACCTATGACCCAGAAGCCCGCTGCTCTCAGGGCCCCTTCGGTGAAGTGGCGGCCCTGATGCTTGACCTCTTCATGATACTGTCGCACCAACAGCAGGGAAACGTGGCTGTTCTTGGGCAAGATGATGGGGTTCTTTTCCTGAGTGCTCAAGTCAGCGTGTTTTAATCTGCCACCGACACAAATCAGATCACCTTCGAGAACAGGTCTAAGCTTGTGAAGGGGACTGTCGTTGGTTACAGCTTGTCCGAGCTCAAGAGCTGTGAGCTCTTTTGCAAAGACCTCTTCCTGCGCGGCTCTGATGATGATGTGTCTCGCCTGAGACAACTCATCCGGAATGCGTGGGAGGTTGCAGTGGTGCCATCCTTTGCATTCACTGGACTTGTGTCTGTAAGTGCTGGCTATGTGGATGAGTAGAGCAATAGCCCTGGTGAGGGAGCACATGCGAGAAAAGCGCTGTAACCGCGTGGCAGTAAGGCCTCGGTTTCGAGTCTGAGTAAGAAAACTGCTCACCTCGGGTCGTATTTCCATGTCTGATTCTGCGTTAACAAGTTCAAACGTCCGGCTTGTATCTGTGTCAGATGGACTTGGTTTGTGCAAAAAGGCTGGCCCAGTGAACCACGTAGTCTTTGTCAACTGAGACGCAGGAACTGACCTGGATGCGTGGTCAGCCGGGTTGTCCTCTGTGTTGACGTAGAACCACTGGTTAGGTTTTGTGGACTGACGAATTCATCGAACTCGGTTGTGAACATAGACGTAGAAGCGTTTGGTCTGATTGTGGATGTATCCAAGCACGACCTTGCTGTCACAAAAGAACTTGATCGCATCAAGCTTCAGGTCCAGTTCATCTTGGATGAGTTCCGCAACTTCCACAGCCAATACTGCGGCACACAATTCCAACCGAGGAATGGTAGGTTCGGACTGTGGGGCCAGCTTAGCCTTCCCTAAGATGAATCCTACTTTGACTTGACCCTCAGCTTGAATGGTCCGGAGATAGGCCACAACTCCGATGGCCTTTGTGGATGCGTCGGAGAACACACATAGCTCTGTGTGTACAGCATTGGAAAGTGATGTTGCTGTGTATGAATGTGGGATATGCAGCTTGCTTAAGTCATGCATTGACTCGCGCCACGCTTCCCATTGCTTCAGCTTTTGCTCTGGAAGAGGAGCATCCCAGTCACCTGTGTTGACACTGAGTTCCCTCAAGAGACTTTTGCCTTCAATAGTCACCGGTGCGATCATGCCTAAAGGATCGAAGACGCTATTCACTGTTGACAGAACTCCCCTGCGAGTGAAGGGTTTCTTATGGTTTGAGACGGCGAATATGAAAGTGTCTGTCGTTGTCTCCCACAGCAGTCCCAAACTGCGTTGAACTGATGTAGCTTCACCACTAAGGTCAAGGTCTTTCAGGACTGCCCTGTCCTCTGGTGCAAAGGCCTGAAGGACAGCTTCACTGTTTGAGGCAAACTTATGAAGCCTTAGGTTCGTTTCACTGAGAGAGGTCTGCGTTCTCTGTAGGAGACTTATGGCTTCGACTTCAGTTGGCACACTGATGAGCCCATCATCTACGTAAAAATGACGTTCGACAAACTGGACCGTGTCTTCTCCATGTTTGTGTGCACCTTCATGGATGGCTTTCCTTAATCCATAGATGGCTACGGATGGCGACGGACTGTTGCCGAAAACATGGACCCTCATCCTGTAGTCGATGACGTCCTTAGACATGTCGTTGTCTCTGTACCACAAAAACCTCAGGTAGTTCCTGTGGTCTCTGCGGACGAGAAAGCAGTGGAACATCTGCTGTATGTCAGCGATCACTGCTACCTGTTCCTTGCGAAAGCGGATCAGCACCCCAATGAGTGAGTTATTGAGGTCTGGGCCTGAGAGAAGAACACCATTTAAAGATGTGCCGAAGTACTTTGCGCTGGAGTCAAACACCACACGGATGCTTCCGGGCTTTTGCGGGTGGTAGACTCCGAAGGTTGGCAGATACCAACACTCTTCGTTCTCCTCTAGTAGAGGAGCCACTTCTGCATGTCTGTTGTCAAACATTTTCTTCATGAATTCTAGGAACTGGTCTCTCATCTCAGTTTTTCTCCGCAGCGTTTTCTCCGGGGAGGTGAAGCGAGTGAACACCTGTTCGCGGTTGTTGGATAAACGTTGTCGGGGAACTCTAAAGGGGAGAGGAGCGACCCAGTTGTTTGACGTGTCTATATACATGTCTTGGTCCATAATTTCCAAAAAGATTGTGTCCTCAATGGACGGGGCGGGTTTGTTGTCAGACTCGGTCTCGTTGAAGACCTGTAGTCCCAGGGCCTCCAATGATGCCTTGTGCGGTTTGTTCTTCTGCTCCCTGCCATGGGACATATCTTCAGTCAGCTTCACGAAGCCTTCACATGGTTTGAGAATAGAGGGTCGGCCATTCTCTAGCACACTTGTCTTGAACGTGCTCACAGCTGGTTTGTGTGCATTCCCTAGGCACACATCTCCTATCAGGACCCATCCCAAATCCAGTCTTTGTGCAAAGGGGGCGTTGTGAGGTCCACTCACTTGCTGTCGGACTTTATGGACCCTCACAATGTCTCTGCCTAGCAAGATGAGGATTTCTGCCTTGGGGTCGAGTTCTGGTATGTGTGCCGCTACACTTCGTAGGTGTGGATGGTGACGGGCTGCATCAGGCGTCGGTATTTCAGAGCGATCGATGAGTATGTCGTTACACTCAATTAGCAGTGGTAGCTGTAGGCTAGTCTGCCCATCAAGCGATTCGACCTGAAAATCCTCTGCCTTTCTGCCTGACGTCTCAACCAATCCGGCACAGGTCTTGAGTGAGTAGGGGAATGGTTGGCCCTTGATGTTGAAAAGCTCAAAGAAGTCTGATCGCACCAGTGAACGGTTACTTTGATCATCCAAAATGACGTACATGTTGGCTGCCTTCTCACGTTGACCATGAGGGTAGACTCGAACCAGACAGATCTTCGAGCAGGATCTTGCTGTTCGCTCTGGACCACATACCTGGGTGCAGTGTGAGGTGATAGCTGTGCTGTCGCTAGCATGTTCCTCTCCCTCCCCGCCATTGTATGGTGGGGGTGTAGGCCTTCTGGAGAACTGAGGTGGTGGACCTGGATGCATAGCAGCATGATGTCGGTCGCTGTCGCACTCCATGCACTTTACTGTTGTCTTACAGTCTCTTGCAAGATGACTAGCTGATGTGCAGCACTTGAAACAAATTCCATTCTCTTTGAGAAGGCTCTTTCTTTCTTCAAGAGTCTTCCCTCTAAATGCTCTGCATTTCCTTAATGAATGTGGTTTGTTGTGAATGGGACAGTTTTTCTCTGGCCCATCAGGCTTTCTCTCAGGTGAGTTTGCAGGTGTGTCTTCACCTGAAGAGATGTCTGTCTTGTGAACGGATATTTTTCTTCCATAATTATTTGAGACTACTTTGTCTGACTTCAATCCGTTGCTGCTGGCGCATAGAAGGATGAAACTGGGATCATTCCTCCGGCGTGCTTCCTGGCAGATGAAATCGGCAAAGTAATCGAATGGAGGGAAGTAGCCGTTGTTATCTTCCTTAAATCTTGAGCCGACTGAGAGCCATTTCTCCTGTAGCCCCTGAGGGAGTTTCTCCACGATGGGCCCAATGCCCCTGGCAGTATCCAGGTAGGTCAATCCTGTGAGGTAACCTTCTTCTCTGGCGCCCTGGAGTTCCATAAGAAGATCGCCTAGGTCCCTCAGCTTCCCGTAATCTTTGGTTGATATTCTTGGGAATTCATCCAATCTCTTAAAAAGAGACTTCTCCATTACTTCAGGTGCAGCATAGCACTCTTGGAGGCGATCCCAGGCCTTTTTAAGTGCTACATCTGGGTTTCCAACATGCACAGAGCGAATCCTTTTGATGTGTTTCACAGACTCTGGCCCGAGCCATTTAATCAACAAATCTAACATTTCAGTGGAGGTGAGTCCTAAACCTGTAGTAGCATTACTGAAGGATGACTGCCATGCTAAGTAATTTTCAGGTTTATCATCGAATACGTAGAGACTTGTACTTACTAAATCACGACGAGCCAGGTATCGTGCCAGGTGTTCTGTTTCAGGTGTCACGCCTGGGATGGATGGTGCATACACAGGCACGTATGATGGAACTGTTGCCTTAAGTGGTGATTCGCGAGGATGACGTATGGTCTTGGGTTTTATGGGGTGTCTGCTGTCTCTAGCAGGTGTTGTGTGATGTCCACCATGTCTCACCAGACCTGTATGACCTCCATTAAGTGGTGTGCTGATGTGGGTTACATCTCTGAATTTAGCGTGGTTGTTGAAGAATGGCTTTCTCGGTGCTGCGTTATGCTCAGATGGTCTGTTATAGGTTTCAACCTCTTCATGCTCTTCCTTTAACTGTAACTTGCGTTCTGATGGAGGATTCCATGTGACATAGCTCCCTTCTGACGATGCTGCCTCAGCTAATGTTGCGTGGGCAGATGCTTGAGTTCGTGCTACATTATGTTCAGCTTGTGCTTCAACATATTCGTTAGTGCGTGTTACGATTTCGTTTTGTACATTTGCTTGAGAAGATACATCGATCTTGATAGAATCTTCTAGATCTAGTTCGGCTGCTTCTAATGCCTCGGCTCGGGCAATAGCTGCGGCTGCCTCTCTTTGAAGGACAAGTGCGCCCAGTTCAGCTTCCAGCTTTGCTTTTTCTACCTTCAGCTCTGCTTCTTTCTCGGCAAACGCTGCTCGTGCCTTTGCCGCCTCTGCTTTAGCGAGCGCCCTTACTGCTGCACTCGATGCTGATGAGTGAGAGCTCCTCGAATTTCTTGTGCGCGCAGATGCACTGTCAGTCCCTTCTAATTCCATTTTACTTCTCTTGCTTTTCTACTTGCTTCTAAAGACGTTGAAACTCCAGCTGGATTACGCTTTTTCACTATACTGTTCTCGTTGAGTGTCCCAACTCCAACTAAACAGTGAGCTAAACTCTCTCTATTCATGAACATGAAGAAATCCTGAGTTCTTTGTATGCAGTTTTATTTCCCTCACATTGTACTGAATCCATACATATGATGAGTGATGAAAGACGAGAGAGTGAAACTAGGAAACAAACAGCAAAATACTGTAATTAGCTAAGCCGCCTAGTTTTCACGAATATTAATCAAACAGCATGAAATCAATATGCTTAAAAGTTAACTTAGTCAGAACAAAGATTAGATACATACAGGCGATGCTTCTGCTGGGGTCAACAGGTAAGGCGCATTTTCTCTGGCGTAATGACCGTTAGCATTTTTAACTAGTCCGTTTCGCACGCTATCGATTCTAACGTGGTTTCCTACTTCCGTTTTAGCTAAGTAAACAAACGTCAAAATAAGAGTCTGCTTAAAACAGAAGGATACCAATATAAATGCATAAAAATTCAACTTAAATGCCTGAAGGGCAGAACAGGGGGTTAGACAATTCCATGAAGGAAATCAAACTGTGCTACTGCTCATAGAAACAAATCCCAAGCACATAGGGGTGGCTATAATTAGCGCAGCATGTGTTTGTAACTTGATATCAAATTACAAAAGTCTCAAAGTAGAAGGCCATGGTAACAAACTGCTGCACTTTCCTTTGCCTTTTGGACAGATCTCCTATTCTTAGTTAGTTTGACAAAGGTATTTTGCTATTAAGACCATGATATAATGATAAATCAATCAAATTCGAATAGACCTACTCAGCAAACTACAGTCAACTGTTGCAGCAGCAGCACACTTGTTCTACATATTTTAGAACTAATTGTAATAGCCTTTTGGAACACTTACCGACTCTACATTCTCCACATTTAAATCCAACTCCTCCAGGTCATGTCCATGGCTCGCTGGTGGCTCCATCTCGTGCAATAGGAGCGAGAGTCAGCGGAGCAACTGCTGCTGAGTTTAGGGTCCCTTTCGTTTTTTTCAGCACCTATCGCTTGCTGGCCACTGCTGTAAGAAAAAAAAAATCAATGCTATTCATATAGAAACAGCTTTCCTTGTTCGGTGCAGTACCCAAAAGTGCCCTATAACCGTCACTGCAGATTATCTGTCAATCTGTGTACGCTGTCATTTACTTCATTGGCAGTACTGACAAAAAAAATTGTGTCAGCGGTAGAAATTGATCCGTTATTTTGACCATGTGACACCACTTTACAAATTTTTTTTTTTAAAAGCTAATGAAAGCATCGGGGTAGACACTCGATGCCCAACTTTTCATTAAAAAAACAACGAGTTTTATTGAATAATATGCGCACACTACCATGCCAAAGTCCTGAAGAGCATTCCTCAAATATGCGCGCCTGACGCTGACAGCTGTGCGCCTTTGCGCAGACAGCTGATAGTGGTGCGTCCTCTAGCAACGCTGCCTAGCCCTAGGCTTAGGTCTGAGAAAGACTCGATATGCATTTAAGAATATTAGTCTATTTCAATTCATACGGATAGAAGAGCAGGATAATTAAACATCTGTTTCTTTAGTATTTAATCACACTTGGCTTGTTTAATCAAGCGCATCACATGCTGCACGCTGCCGCCTGCTCCACCCCTTCTCTTCTCCTGCCCGACTCCCATAGGATATTTTTAGCGATGATGATGTGCTATGTCAAAAAACGTAACGGAAAGAACATCTCCTGAACAGAGCGGAGCGAGTGTGAACAGTCGCTTAGAGGATTCATAGTGGATCCAAAACGTCTTCGGAACGCAACAAATAAGATGAGAATCCTAATGAAGATAGTGTTTTGCGCTTTGGTGGTCCTTGTAAGCTCATCGCAGCAGACAAAGGGTAGGTGTCATCTGAGCCAGGGGTATTTTAAATTGACAGCCGCTATGCAGGGGGACTCGACTATTTGAGGTGTCTCGTCATTTTGATTTCATCACATGATGTTGTTGACAGTTCAAATATAGTGCGTTCAGGAAGTATTCAGACCCCTTAACTTTCCCCCTATTTTATGTTACAGCCTTATTAAAAAATGTAAGATTTATTCATTAATAAATGACATTTGTCCAAATCAATCTACATAGAAGTACCCCTTCACATAATGACAAAGCAAAAAAATAAGGTTTGGAGAAATTTGTGCAAATTTATTCAAAATGAAAAACTTAAAAATATGACATTTACATATGTATTCCGTCGCTTTTCTATGACACTCAAAGTTGAGCTCAAGTGCATCCCGTTTCCATTGATCATCCTTGAGATGTTTCTACAACTTGATTGGAGTCCGCTTGTCGTAAATTCTACTGATTGCCTTGAACATGATTTGGAAAGGCATACAGCTGTTTTATGAGAGAAGGATGGGAGAAAATCCCCAAATGTATGTGTACCAATCTTGTAGCGTCATGCCTAAGAAGACTTGAGGCTGTAATCGCTTCAAAAGGTGTCTCAAAAAGTACTCAGTAAACCGGTTTAAGCTATGTCATTATGGGATATTATATGTAGATTGATGAGAAGAAATAATAACTATCCCTTTTAGAATAAGGCTGTAACTGTTCAGGATTGGGAAATAGTCATTTTAAAATAAAATGTGTGGCCTACCTGTCCAGTCCGTGATTTATTTTTCTTCCTACCTACTTTTCTTATGAACCAGTTCTGATTCTGTAAATACATTTTACAAATATTTTTTGTACACATGGAACCATGGGAAATTTGAAAAACAGAGTGAAGAAAAACATTTGTATTTGTGTATATATGTAAATACTATCTATAGGCTATATAATGCAATCCCATTTTATCAACAGATCAAATGTAAAAATGTTTTCATTTAATTGCACAGTATTGGTATGTGTTATAGTATGTGTGGTATGGTCTTAATTAGTACCGCCAGCTTATGTAGATAGTTGTCAAAGGGATATCATATAATTTGCCTCTCCCTAATGCACATTCTTTGAAAAAAAACTAAATTATGTAACATGAGTTTGCAACTTGACTTCTGACCTGACATATAATAAGCAAAGTAGACCGTTTTATTAAGAAAAACAACTAGACAATGGATGAACACTATCTTAAGGTTGACAGTGTTCAGTAAAATTTGCAAATATCGATTGCATAACTTCTCTGACTGCTAAGTGCTAAATTAACCTATGAGTGTAAAAGTTGTGAGGATACTCCTTCTTAGGTGTGGTTTGACCTGGAGCTCACTCATCAAGGAAGCGACACGTTTTCAAATGATGTTTAATTAAATCGTGCACACTGTCCCTGCATGGATGTCCTACCAAACGTCAAAGCAAATGTTTGGTTTACATCTAAACACATGCATTTTGTCTGTACAGATCAGAGCACCCCACCGGCTCCAATCCTCACCTCACAAACTGGATCCGCGCAGTCCTCTCTCCTCCCATTTGTTGCTGGAGATGAGGTAGTGGAGCCAAAACCCAATCCCACCAACCTGGCATCTACAGACCCAGATGGAGACCTAATAAAAACAGCTGCTACAGAGAGGGATGGGATCGTCCAATCAGACACTGTGTCAGAGGCCGGTGCCAGGAATGACATGGCCGTGACTCCAATGAATGCAACACCTGCACACGTTGTCTACACCCATACCCCAAGCCAAGCACCAGGGCCTCTGAACGGTAAACAGCGGCTGTCTCTGCCATTCAACATTCTCATCAGCTCAATCTGTTGGAATGTAAAACTACATCAATGATGCATGTGTGTGGATGATGAGGATCATTTGAAGTGAATTCAAATATGTGAGTTAGCACTTTCAGTTTGCTCTTGCTTCTGTCCATGATTTAGGCTAAAGATTGACCTGTACATCTGTTTACCTTGTGTACTGCAACAACAGTCTGAAAGCATAGTGCTGTATTCTGTTACACAGAGACACTTGACCCACCTTCTGCTGAGGTACTGTGGGAGTCCATATTTCCTTCCATATCTGCGGGGGGCTTGTCACTGCTTGTGCTGTGTGATTAGTCCCATGATGTCGAGGGTGTTAAGAAAGTAGGCCTGTGCTTTTTGTGTACACGCATGGGCACACGTGTGTTTGTGTACATATGTGTTTACGGCCCTGGACGCCGTCTTGACTCCCCCACCTACACAACTTGGCGGGCATCCTTTTCCAGAAGGGACCGGAATAACTCGCCCAGTCGAGTCAGTCACTGACGCATCTCAGCCCGGCACTGGAATAATACACAGCATGACATAACACAGACCAGATTTCGCGCTCCCACCCACGCTAGCTGGCTGCTGGTACAGTCTGCTCTTTTTTATTTGGTTAGGTAACGGGTAAGTGGCCTGGACAGAAATCGCTGTAGGAGCGGTCTTGGTGACTCATTATCTCACAGATCAATGGCCAATCAGATGAGGCGTCATGTGAACGGCGGGGCTGAGCAATGGGGCTTTAAATCCATTTGAACTGGATGTGGCCTTCCCTCCTGAACCTCCTCCTCTGTATCTGTTCCCTCAGCTGCCACAGACAGCCCCTCATCCCCGCCTCCCACTCCCAGCATCACCACCGCCACGGCTCTCTCCTTCACGTCCCTCCTGGCTAAGGAGCTCGCCACCCCCTCCCGTTCACCGGCCACGCACCCAAGCCTTCTGTCTCTGGGGTCAACGGCGACAGCCGAGACCCCCAGCCAGCCCAGCACTCCAGCGCCGGTCCCGTCCATCACCCAAGCCCCCTCTACAGGCCGCACACAGCCCTCGGCCCCGGCCCACGTCCCGGCGGGACCGGTACAGTCGGAGCTCAACGTCGGCGACGAGGGTAAGAACAACGTTCCTGTGGTTCTCCAGGGCAGGCTAGACCAGAACACGGGGAAAAATATACACTCTGGTGGTACCATGTCACTGGACTACACCCATTTCATGTAGCCATGGAGTTGTTTAATATTCCCAAAATAGACCACCTAAAACAATATGATTACCATTACAGTTTAGAAACCATATACAGTATGTATCAAAGAGTACTTTGCTAAGGTGCTTTTGAAGTACGTTTGATTTTCCTCCAACTACAGCTCTCGGTATTCAAAGAAGCAGTAACATATTCTATGGAGTGAAATGTATGGCCACGCCCCGTTAACCTGGTCGCCTCTTCTGCTCCAGACTCCACTCCACACCGCTCCAGCTCCCTGCTGGACCCTCTGCTAGCAGGGCTGGTCTCCGTCTTCATCGTGACCACCGGCATCATCTCTGTGGTCCTCTTCCTCAAGTTCCGCCAGCGGATCGACCACCCAGAGTTCCATCGGCTGCAGGACCTACCCATGGTATGAGGCTGACCTATACGCATAGTTCCAAATTCATGTTCTGGGCAATGTCAAAGACGTAAACCCAACACAGCCTGGTTCCTGTGCCATTTTAGATGAGTCTTTTAAAACGTTCTGTTTAGTGGTTTGCTGTGTTTCTGAACTTCAGGATGACCTGATGGAGGACACACCCCTCTCCAGATTCTCATACTAATGGATGGATCTTGAGCATTCGCCGGGAACAGCAGCAGAGCACCAAATGACGGCCATCGTGGATCCTAGCTAAGCTCGGGACTGGATGTATTCCCCCCATGTATTCCCCTGCTAAGCACTTCCCTTCTTGTGTAAGACTTAAGGGTGTAGACTAAGTGTCGTTTAAATTGGGGTTCTCAATAGTATGTCACATTCCCCCTTAAGTACCGGAATGTTCCGTGTACAGTGGGGACCGCTTTGTTTCGTTCTCAGAGGAGTAACAGTCCTTTTTGTGTCCTCTGACCTGTAAAAAACATGTGGATGTGACAAGTAGAGTTACAACGCCCCCTAGGGGAGGCTAGAGTCACTTTGATCAAGAGATCACAAAACGCTCAGAGGGATGTCGCCTGCGTTTCTTGATGTGGGAATGCAGTGAGAAGAGATGTAAATGTCCTTAAGGGATTAGTTGGTATACTGAGCAGTGTTCCGAACATCCCTTTGCAAGAGTTAAGACCCAAACAATAATACGAAGTTTGAAACCGACCAAACGCATTCTAATAGGGCCACTGTTTCACCAGTACGCCTCACAGTGGGTTGTCTTTCAAGTCTAAGGATTTGTTGCCTAAATCGGGAACAACCCCCCCCCCCCCCACACACACCCCCATCCCACACCACCGACACACACACACACAAATCATTTTAAAGAGCTATCATCTTCAGAATAGCATATTTCCTAACATGATCTATTTGTCTAATGATGGGACTTAATGTTGTCCCAAAAAAAGGCATATTTATTATGGACTTGCACATGTCTTATACACTTGGATTATCGGTGTGAATTGATCATTTAATTTATTAGCAAAGTCTTAGTATTTGGAGTATATACATTTTTGTACTTAATCTTTGTTATAATGGCTTAAAGACAAGCTCCCTGGCTAACATTTTAACATTGCTTTTGATGGTTGAATTGGTTAAATTAAGGCTATAAAGTAATTGTAAGTGTAAATAAGTTTTGAAAGTTATCCAAACATAATATCTTTAGCGGCATATTTATGTGTAAGCTTAATATATTATTGAAATGCTGTATCAGTACATGAAAAACAATACAAATAATGTATACTAATGGGACAACAATTGCATTTGCGTATAACAATTTGAAATGTCTTTCGTGTAGTATTTGCCTTGTGCAATTTGTTATTTACCCGGAAGTGCCAAAAGTAATAAAACTGAAATAATAATAATAAAAGTAACAATAGTACAGTAGCAGAGTTGACTTTAGGAATTGAAAATTGTAAGAACTAGCTCCTTTTTACTAATAAAATGTAAACCCCTTGACATTGTGCTGGTGAAAATGTTCAGAATTTTTGGTCACCTTCTATTCATGTTTATTTATACAGGTAAATTCATGTTTAACCCTATTAGACCTAGGTGTTATAAATCAACGTGTTGAACCCTAGCAACGTGTCCTTTGAACAGCCAAGATAACAAATAGCAGCCACTCCTTTACCAAACCTCAAACACAATGCCAACATACCTACCGCCTACAAGCTCCCACGCCCAAGAAAAACTGTAACACAACCAAGCAGTTGTTAAGACCTCACAGATCTTTTTTTTAATGATTCTCTGTATGCCTGGTATCACAGCTCCTCTCTAAAGTAAGACATCCAAAGACATTTTATCATTTCAAGCCGTCTTGAGTTTAAACACGAGTTAGAAAAAAGGCGCCACTCTCACAAAGAGCCTGCTCATTGACATAGTTTAGAGCAGAAAGCCTTTAGGCCCAACCTATTTCCACAGGTAAGGCTGGTCAGAGCTCAGCAGGAGAAGGAGGTTGGTTTCTCACTGGGTTGCAGCTGGGACGGGCACTGGCACTGCAGGCAAGGGCAGTGGGTGAAAGCCCCGGCCACCAAAGGACCTCATCCTTACTGGTCCCGTCCAGCCCAGAATGTGTCGGCCGGTGTTAAGGGTGGCCAGAATCATCCCCAGGATGGCCAGATTGCCGAACGCTCCACGCATCCTTTTCTTGGGATCTAAGAGGGTGAAAGAGAACGGAATGGCCCTTGGATGCTCGAGAAAGTTCCATTAGGGTTAAATCAGAACTGTGCTCAAAGTGATCTTCAAGACCACTTCCATTTGCTTACCTCCAGTAGAATATCCATGTGCATAGACTTCCCTGCTTATGATCCATATGACCCCAAGGCCACTAACGAGACACTGTAACACACACACACACACACACACACACACACACACACACACACACACACACACACACACACAGGATTAATTTACTCCCACAGCGCCACGTCACCACTGCAAAAGAGAACGTATTCTCAGTTGGACTCACCTGGTTAAATAACGGTTAAATAAAAATAAATAAACAAACACAACACACCGAAAAAGTCAGAATCATCGAAGGTCATTTGATATGCGTGTATCTCCTACATTGCTGTATACTACACAATTAAACGATTGTCACAGGCAAAAGTATTATGGTTTAAGCTCACAGGAGAGTGCAGACCACCGATAGCTAGACAGAACAGGAACCCGGGGTAGACCTCCAGACTGTCAAGATACAGCAAATACAAAGATTGTTCATTTTGGTGAGATTAGATAATGTAGTACTGTCCACTACGTATTCGTCAACATCCTTTCTGAGAAATGTCATCTTACGACACCATTCACTAAATATACTGTAAGCTCGGACACTCACGTGTTTTGGTGGGAGCGCTGAATACAGTTGAAGATATTCCCATTTTCTGTGTCTTCACTATACATTGTGGGATACTGTCAGCAAAAGAAAACAAAGGGTAAGCATGCAGCATACTGTACGGTAAGCAACAACATTTCAGCCTCTTTCTGTATCATTTTAACCAAAAGGAACAAAAAAGTTTGCCCGTGTATCGTTTAGCAAGACATAGTTTGAATTGTTTAAGTCCCCTCACAGTCTCCCAATTTCCAAGTGTGAATAAACTGTATTTTAGAGGATGTATGCCTTAGAGACTATGCCCAGACCGTGAAGACACCAATAATAATTATAAAGTACAAACAAAGGTAGATTAGAAACCAAATATATGTTTACAAATGCTAAGGCGACACACACTCCTGTGCACATTGGAATGGACGATTTAGTTTGCCTCCTACACCAGGCATAAATGACACGATTTGTGGTTAAATATTTAATTAATTCATAACCAGCACAACAACTACCCATCTTCTGCCCAAATTAAATCAGGGTTTTGTTTCTGCATTTTAAATATTTAAACAGTGCACCATAAAATATGAGGTCAAACCGATTTTCAATATCCTGGAGGTTCCAAATATTACATTCTTTCACCCCCAGATATGGCATTGGTCATTTTTGATGGCCACTGGGAGAGGCCCAGTTCTCTCTAGTTCACACAGATCTTTGGCTTCAGCTGGGATGCGATAATACAGGGGTCTCAATGCCCTGTCATTGCTTGGTCAGAACAGGCAGGCAGTTAGTTTACAACTTACAGGGATGTTGTACTTCTTGCGGGCCTTGACCACTTTCATAGCCAGATGTCCCATCATGAACATGCTGGCCACACCAGTGAGGACCACATATCCATACTCCTTAGATAGCACAACCATCCTGTCAGGTCTGAAAGACATAGGAATTGATCATAAATGAGTGAAGTCACTAATAAAAACGAAAACGACCCCGTAGGTTTCAAATGGCAAAATAAATGTTAGTTATCCCGAAAAATATCATGCTCATTGAAAAAATACCTAAGAAATATTGAAACTAATGCTGAACCCGTCTTTGAAAGAGTCTGTGCCACACAGTAATACAACTGGGAGACAGAAGCATTTATTTTGTGATTTAGCTGTAGCTACAGTATGTCCTCAACAACAAGAGAAATAACACAACCTCACTTGATAGCACACGCATTACTTTGAAAACCAAATTGGTAGACTAGTGATTATTCTACAGGAATTATCAAGTTGAAATGTCATGGTTTTCAAATTTCTCCCATTTCTAATCTAATAAAGCAATTGTGTAGAGGTTATTCAGACCCTTTGAGGGGGGAAAAAGATACTTTGATAAGAGTTGCTGACTACATCTATTAATGATTTATGAGAGCATTACAATCTACCTCCATACTAAGGTATGCCTAATGACACACCTAATGCACTTCTTTTGTGGAATGGGATTTGGTTTGTTATCAAACATTTGCTCTATATTAAAATGTAGAAGTAGCCTACTAAAATGTTGGGACATTTCCGTTTGCTATTTATTTCGTTGGGAATACGCCTTTGCATGCAAACAATTCGGTAACCTTTGTAGTAATTTCATCACCTGGCTTCAATTGCAAAAAGGCGTCCACTACCGGTTTACACAAAAAGGAGCCTATCGAATGTAAATGTGATAGCGATATCCTTTAAAGACCTACGTTACTTGCTTGGCCGTAAACAATATGCAATGCTTCGCAAAGGAATCATCAATAACTAGGAAAGAATAAATAGCGAGCAGTCAGGCAAGACCGACTCAATAGTATCACAAAAAACATTGTGTGGCCGTCCAAACAGAGAACGCAGTCTATAAACAAATGTGTGAAGATATAGCCTAGACCAGCTATTTTTTGTAGTTGCGCACTATACAAGTCATACAAATATGCAGAAACAGAAGCTTAGAAAGCTAAAACCAAAAACATCTTAACCTACCGTTCGTTGCCTGGTATGGTGCAACCGGGAGTAACCTCTCGCCTAGACTCTGATTTTTTCCGGTGTCGTAAAACAACGACGAAGTTTCCCGGACATAGGTGTTCGTTTGTTAACTGCGCTTGCACCTACGATGTTCGCCACTTGGATGTATCCAATTTGGTATTCCAAATCTAACGTGCACTGGAGCGTTTTAGTGTAATCATTTTGCAATCGCTGTTTTGGGGGGTTAAAAACCTTTTTGAGAATTATGCATAAAAAGGAGGTTTTGCTTGCTAAAACAGGCCAATCAATGACACCTTACAGGCACAGCATAAAGAGTGTTACGAAGTTTTACTCAATCTGCTTTCTCACTCAAAAGGTAATTTTCGGTGTCCTTTTTTCCTAAGATAAAGTATGATATATTTTGCATGTTAAAGTAGCATCTTGACAGTCAAAGTGGCATTTTTCAAACCTCAGATAGATCAAGGGATCCCTTTCGGATAATCAGAAGAAAATCTAATAGATGCTCACGTTGGAAACATGCGCAAAGCATTTTTTTTGGTCGGGTAAATTGGGCCAGTTTATGAAGAACTTCGTGGGTGCGGATAAGGGTCTTGAAATCAATACGGTAATGGACAGGGAGCCAGTGTAGCTTGATGACAGTGGGCGTGATGTGGTCAGTAGACTCTGTGCAGGTGATGATACGGGCAGCTTGGATAAGCTGGTGCCTGTTTAGAAGGTTTGATGGGGATTCCAGAGAGAACAGTATTGAAGTACTTGGTCCGAGAAGTGACAAGACATGAATCAGGACGGGGGAGTGATGATGGATGGAGTCTGAAGAATACAAGAATGCAGACAAAATCCAATGAATGAATATGATATGATATCTGATATGATGAGTTCGACCACTCAAGTGGAGCAGATACGTGTATTACTACTATTACTCATGTATTACTAAGGGATGAGTATATATTATCGTCAGTGAGTAATTTGTCATGCTTTTACGACAAGGCAAGGAACCTCACCGAGCCCCTCCTACACGTTTAAGACCACTAACTAGTAGTTTGTAATATATCATATTGTTAAGTGATACAGTGGCTTAATTACAAAAATGGCTCAACCCTGTTGAAAGCTGTCAGATCTGTTTCAGACGTTGTCCCGATCAATATTTATTTACCAACTGATACTCAAAATAATTATTTGATTTGATATTGATGTGTGATTTTATGACATGACTCTCACCCATAACACTAATGAAACTTTCAAATCACAGGTAAGCCTATAGGTTTTTTTGAAAATATTACACAGAACCAAATATAGGCCTATATTATACAAGGGATGTTTAATAATAAAAAAAAAGAATATGCGTTGGAAAAATAGGGATAGGCCTAGCGATAGGAGCGGTAGAGTCAATTAAGCAGCACCTCCGGAAGCGGCAGTTTAACTTGTCCTATATATGTCAACATTATTTGGCATCAAATCTGACAGCATTTTCGCTGTCATGCTCCTGATATTTGACGTAGCGTGTTTATATATAGGCTACACATAGGCTATCTGACTGATTCAGACAGGGGAGTGGTCAGTAGGCCTATAGAGCGACCACTGTCAGAAGGTGACCGTGGAAAGAGCCTCTGACCGAAGGACATGTAGGTATACTTCCCGGCGCACATGGTGGCGGTGAAGCGGTCGAGGCCCCAAAATGATCCAGGCATCGATTTTTAGTTTGTTCAATGAGAAAAATAGTGATGAAGGCTGCAGATAGGTCCTAAGGCAGGGGACATAGGCCTATCTAGCCTAGGCTGCATAAATTGTCACACTGACAAAGTATTTGGTGACAAAGATAACCTTTTAGAATAATTTACGACTCATTGTTGCTGTTTTATCAGGTTTAAAAAAGTAATTTCCAAATGCCTTCAATTTGATTGTTTTTTATTGTTTTTATTATCTTTTTTTGCATTGAAAAGAAATGATGATTACGGAAATGCATTTTATGAAGACTACCGAGTGAATTCCAAATGCATAATGTCTTTCTGAATTGTAGAATGCATTGGAATGTAGACTATCTAGCTGGAATGCATTTTTTAAAATACATTGATTCGATAATTTCGTAGGTTGTAAACACTTAGCTACACAATATTTCTTTTTTTTTTGGGCATGTGTCATGGGTCTTGCCCCGCGGCCGAGCGCACAATCCTTGCGGCTCATAACTCTGATAACGTTTTTTATGGGGAAATTTCAAACCCCTGCTCTGGCCTCTTACTGCCCGGATACTTGTAAGTGTGAGGACGATCTATCGGGGATCAACTGCATCGGGAAGAACTTCACTGCATTTCCCAATGAGCTCCCGCTAAACGCACGACAGATCATGATCTCACACAACTTAATCACGGAGCTGCCACATTTGCAGCTAAATTTCCTCTCCGATTTGGTTTATTTGGACTGTTACAACAATTCTATAACGGATATTTCTGCGTCCACGTTTAAGAACCTACGGAAGCTTACTTTCCTGGACCTGTCATTCAACAAATTAATGGAGATCGATAACAGGGCGTTAAGCCCATTGTCGAGCCTTGTAATGCTGAGGTTGACCGACAACCCAAGACTATCTGAAATTCAGCCCGAGGCTTTTGCAAAGAATAATGCTCTCCAGTTGCTGGATTTGAGCCGGAATAACCTCTCGGTGTTCAACATAAGTTTTATGATCAAGCTTCCTAACCTGCGCTCCATGGGGCTCAGCGGGAACCCCTGGAAATGCAACTGCGACAACGAGGACCTGTGTCTGTGGGTCCACCTCGAGCAATTCAAGTTTCCAGGTGACGAATGACCAACAATCTCACATGTATTAACTAAATCAAAAGGGGCTGTTCCTACACGTTTGCTCAAACACACATCTGCTCAAAAACTAGCCTATATTTAGAAGTTTGCTTTCTAACCCAAACCCAAGTTATCATAGGATGATGACTAGAAGCCTCAAACCCAAATATAATAATGAATAATTATAACTACCTGGCAACCAAGTGTGCATGTAATACACATTTTGGAGTAGGCTATAATTCCCATATCTACACCATCAAAAACCTAAACAAACAAATAATGTCTGATGCATTTGCATACTTATGTATGTTTGTGGTAACAAGCACCATAACAGTCTAGAACATTGCATTTGCTGTGGTAGGGAATCAAACGTCTACAGGGCAGCAACGAAAACCAAGGAAAAGTACTACAGATTTATATAAACAGCAAACATGTTGACGAGCAAGCCAGAGGTGCATGTGACCTTGTGGATGGGATGATGACGGCCAGTGGAGTAAAGAAATGAGTGACCTAAAGGTGGGGATATTGTCTTCATTGTAGAGCAACTGCCACAGCCCTAAAGTACAATGCTGTAGGCTGTGGTCCAGCAACAAATTACTTATATATGTATATATCTATGCGAGTTCAAAGGTTAAATGATGTATTTTATCAACAAATCTGTCCCAGTGGTCGCCTTGATCCCATCAACACCTGGTCACGTGCACTGTAGTACCTTTTCTCTGTCTTGATCTCTGCTCCTAGACTTCTGATCCCCATGCACCCACTTGGCAAAAGAGCCACAGAAACCAAAGAGGGACTCCATTGGACTGAAAATGCAATAGGTGTGTAGGCATCACCACCTACCCCAAGGACGTTTATTACACCATACATTCCAAATAATAACAAAAGGGCCGGGCGCTAAACAGGATCGTTTTGTTCTTAGTTGCAACAAACAAACCAGGCATCTTAGGTCAGCCTGTTCTCACACATAATTTGTTAATATAGTACTGAAATGAAGGCACCTAAATGTATGGAAAGTATACCAAATGCCCCTTTGCACAGGAAACCATAAAAAATGTCTTCCCAAGGGGGAATCGACCAAGGAATCATTAAACTACTTAACTGGTACCTTAAAAATTATGCTACTATGCTGGCACATCGATTCCATGCCTTGCAAACAGATATTTCATCTGCATGATCAAAAGCGTAACACAAATTGTACATTTGATTATATTGTATCAATTGGCTTGAGTGGCTTATAGCAGTATAGACATTAGACAAGAGATTATTAATCGCAGTGGTTGTGAGTTTGAATCGATTTCAAAATAGTATTTTTTTGCATGCATACATTTACAATTTTAGATGACCTTATACCTACCCCTAACCCTAAGCCTAACATTACTGTTGTGAGAATAACTTAAGCTAACCTTTAAAATTAAGTTAACCAATGAATACATATGAGGACTGCTAGCCTGTATTTTGTAACCATACTAGGAATTTAAGGTGCCTTAATTTTTGTGGCAGATGTACAAATTTCTAATGAGAACACACTATTGAATCAGTTAAATTGTATGTTTGTTACGGTTGTTGACGTTAAAGATATGAAGTTTATAGTTTGGAATTTGCATAAAATGGGGGATTTATTGCTTTGAGTGGGAGACAGGGTTTTTTGGACTTGTAGTCATTAGCTTAGTTTAAGCTTAGAGGAGGAGGCCAACAGCTTAATTTGCTCTCTTGAGACCTGTAAGACTCACACATAAAGCTAGCTGCGTTGGAACAGCCTCTTTCTTACATGTATGGCAGCCTAAATGTAACCCACTCAAAGTTTCCTGGATATTTTCTCATGTGATTTCTATTGGGAGCATGAGCTCAGGTGTAGAGCTTTCCTCTTTTGGCCCATGCAGTTGCAGCTGTGCAGTCAACAAAAGCAATGGGATAGTACCAAAAAAATCGGTGCCTACCCTGTGCAGATTTTTTCAAGATATCGTAAAAATTGAATAATAGAAAATGTAATTGAAATTAACTCATCAATTAATTAATTGATTTAGATTCTTGTCTTGTCAGTCTCTCAGCTGGGGGTCATTTTTTGGATGTATTGATCTTACCTTACTTGTATTGGCTTTGGATTATTTAACAGGCCTTTAAATTTGATGTCCCTTTCCTTACTGTATATTTAAGCTTTGCTTTCAAGTGGATTATAAACCACACACCAATAGGAACTATTATGTTCCCAGGGAAAATCTCTTTGGCCCTATCACATTCAGTTTGGTCGACTAAAGGCGGGTTTAAGGGATTAGCCGCAGATTACCACATCAGAAGGTGACCAGTTTAAATCTTTAGAGTTGAATGTGATCCAATCACTGACTACCTACTTTTGAATGACAACCATCATTACTGATGTAGCGGGAGTTGGCTCCTATAAGAGTGAGTGACCAGCCCGATAACTCAGAGGAAACTTCCCAGGCCAGTGAAAATAACTACAGGCCATAAAGGCAATGTGGCATTCCTATAGTTGAAACCTTCTAAACCACCCTCTGTGTTTTACAGAGGAGGCCCAGACTGTGTGCAGCTTTCCCAACAACATGAGAGGGAAGCGCGTGAGTGTGGCGGGCCTCAAACTGAGCGTGCTCTGCAACAAGACCCTGGACACCTGGGACTACCTCTTCTTTTGGGTCATCGGCTATGTCATCTTTGGGGCGGGCACAGCCCTGGCCTGGGCCATGGGCGTGGTCATTGTGCTTTACGAGCGATACATCAAGTCTAAGGCTGGACAGTCCCAGCTGGAATACGATGAGATTGACGGCCCAACCATGGAGATGTGAAAATCAAAATACTAGCACAGTGGGAGGTTTTACTTGTTCCAGACACAAAAAACCCATTCACTTTCCATTGTGCCAGCAAAGTTTTGTTCAAGGCAATTAAGAACTGCCTGCAAGGACACTACATTTCCCAGTGGACTCCTTTATAAAAGCTAAGAGAAGACATAACAGGAAAATGTGCCATGGTGTCACTGTCATTGATTAAGAGCTATGGTTTACAAACTAAGACATTTACAGATTTCCTTGTTTGTGTGTATACTTTTGTTAATTCATTGAATGGGATTTTGAATACCCTTTCCTGTTAGTCGAGATATTTCTGTTCAGATTTTACACCACGCATATTGGTTGTGAGCTGCTCAGCTTTTGAGGGCTTTTTTAGCAGCCACACCCAGCAAGAAGCAGATGTAATGTAAACTGGATCATATTATACGGATTCCCAGGCTTTCTTTAATTGTGTGTCGGGGGGTGCACAGTGTCGTCCCTGACTCGCCATGCACCGAACAAACACCAAAAAAGTGCAGATTAATTTCCAGACGAACAACACATAAATTACAACCACATATAAAAGCACAGATAGGCCTACTTCCTTGCCTGAGATAAAGCAACATAAAGGGCTGCGTCTTAATACCCATACTACCTTCCTATTTAGTATGCCAGAAAAAATATTGACTCTGGTCCAATTGCCTTTTTGTGTGCAACATTATGTAATTTGTAAGGGCAGCTGCAGTACGAACTAAAAGTAAAAAGTACTAGAAGGCCTACTAGCACGATTTGGACGCAGCGCTAGTAATATTTACACAATTTGAAATTGTAGAAATACTTTCGGTTTGGACATTTTCCTTTATTTCTGCGAATGTATGGTATAATTTATGTCTATTTGGGTTCTTCAAGTACTAGAATGCCCCTTATTAGCTTTGTCACGTAGTTAAGTATATATCATTCATATTTTCAGAATCATTATAGTTTCAAATTATGAAGTAGGCTACAGCAAAAATCTCGAAATGACAGGAGAAAATCTCCTTATTGTAAGATCAATTCATATTCATATTTATATAACTATTATGCCAAATACAATACAAAATGAGTACAGGCAAATAATAACTATAATTCAAAATTCCTAGGTTTATAAATGTTTTCACTATTGGGTGTAACATCGTGTCACTAGATGTCACTGTGCACTCACTATCTGAATGAACAAGTCTGAATGGCTAAAGCATTGTTAATAGACTGGCTTATTCTCTATGGCAAGTGTGGAAATATACATTAGCCTTCCTTTCGCCTGCTGTATAGTATCAATAATGTAACTACAGAGGGACAGTCATACGGATACAGCCGACTTCTCCCCAACTGCCAGCAGATCTATCCTGAGTGTCCTCCTCCTCAGTATGAATCAGCACTACGACACCTACACAGGGATTCTGGAATCAACACTGTCTCATAAAAAGCTAGGGGAAAACGGCGTCCAATTGCTTGCAAGTAACCACTATTGGCGCCCTTTTGTGTTCAATGATATTTGGAATAACTTTATTCGATCCGCTCTTCTGGCCTTTTGTGTATTTGTTATAGAACTATACTTCGAATGAGTTCGAGTTATTGGTTATTAAATTCTTTAATTTTTCTAATTTTATAACCCGCTCTTACACACAAACACATTCCTGGAGCGTCTGACATTTGTTCATCAGGGTTAATTAGCTTTATCAGCGTCATAAAGTTTGGGATAGTCCAGATGCATTTTGGAGAACGCTCGTGCGGGTAAAGGGAATAAGGCATCTCCGATTGTTACGGTTTTAACTCTTCTCTACGCACACTCGATCCAACGCGCCAGCACTCACCATAACATCTCCCTCCCCTTTGGTTTGGATTGAGTTTCAGAGAGACTGCTTGGCTGAGCAGAGGAAAACCGACAACAGCGCACGGGAGAACCCCATTTACTTCAAGATCGTCGTTTGATAACAGTTATCATAAGGTAGAAAACTAGTTCAAATGTATCAAAACAAAATACAGAAAATTGCTATGCCTGGGTAGAGTTAGGCTCCTGTAGTTTAATTAAAGCAAGAAGCTGGACACGCACGGGACTACAGGGGCATTCTGGCAACTGATCAGGGACCACATGATCAACATATTTATGACTGTGTCAGGTATTTTGCTTTAAACAATATCCTCTATGATTCATTATTATTAATGAATAATGCGGTGGCATACTACTTTAGCCAAGACGGATTTATGAGGCCCTCCGCGGTGTCATGCGTCTTGCCCCGCAGCCAGGCGCGCAATCCTTGCGGTTCATAATTCTTATAATCCTTTTCATGGGGGTGGCTCCATCCCCTGCTCTGACTGCTGGCTGTCCGGACCGTTGTGTGTGTGACGACGAGTTGGTGGTCCAGTGCGCTGGGCAGCACTTGACCGTCTTCCCCACCAATCTCCCGCTAGATACCCGGCAACTCATCATCTCCAACAACCGTATCTTGGAGCTGCCGCCTTTGCAGCTCAACTACCTCTCCGACTTGGTGTATCTGGACTGTAGCAACAACTCCCTTACGGACATATCCGAGTCCACGTTTGGAAATCTAAGAAAGCTAGCTTACCTGGATTTGTCATTCAACACCTTCACACGGATAGAGGACAGGACGTTTGGCCCCTTGTCAAGCCTTGTAATGCTGAGGATGACCGACAACCCAGGCCTGTCGGAGATTCAACCTCAGGCATTTGCAGAGAATCAGGCTCTTCAGGTGCTGGATGTAAGCCGGAACAACCTGACGTCACTTAACATAACTTATCTGCTCGCGCTGACCTCCTTGCGCTCCCTCGGGCTCAGCGGGAACCCCTGGAACTGCGACTGCGAACTCGAGGACCTCTGTCTGTGGGTCCACATCGAAGGATTCAAGTTTCAAGGTGACCATTGACTGGCAATATAACATGTATTTACTGAATATATAGCTAACATTGGGCTTTCAAAGTGCAGCAATTGAACTGAAGCCTAATGATGAAGTCGTTTTTCTGCCTGGCAGCACTGCCAAAGTGTAAACAAACTTAAGCATATTGAGATGCTAAAACTGCAGACTTTTTGTGCCATGAAATAGAGCGCTGACCTTTTACACACACTCTTTCTCTTTCTCTCTCTCTCTCTCTCTCTCTCTCTCTCTCTGTCTCTCTCTGTCTCTCTCTATCTCTTTCTCTCTCTCTCTCTCTCTCTCTCTCTCTCTCTCTCTCTCTCTCTCTCTCTCTCTCTCTCTCTCTCTCTCTCTCTCTCTCTCTCTCTCTCTCTCTCTCTCAGGCCTGTCAGGCATAATGCTTATATTATCATACTAACTGATCAGATACAGTTGACTGCTTTAGAGGCCCTCAGGGCCACTGGCCTCCATTCAGGTTAGAGCTGTATGTCCTAAGCCTCTCGAGGAATGTTTCCGTGTTAGCACGCTTTTTAAAGCACTCCCATGTGCACGACTATCTCTCAGTCTTTAGATTTATGGACCGCACCGTGCCTTTCCCCTTCAACAAATAGACCTCCTTCCAGCCAAGCCAAGTTCATCCCTGGCCACGCTAATTCTAGTGGGAGCAGGAGCTCAGGTGTGCATGCCTCCCTCAGGCTATGTGGTTACATGACATTAGATACTGCTGGAGAATACATGCTTTCAATGCGCCGATATATTTCCAACGCACGTGCTGACGCAGGCCTCCAAACAATTTTTAAGTACGATACCTTGATTTGACTACCTTGACTTGATATGAACCGTTGATAACAGTTTGGCTGCGTTTTGAGACACTCTGCCACACTAAGAATGACTAAACATGGTGGTGAATAATTTAACTTCTATCTATTCTCTCTCTCTGGGTCTTGCTCTGTGAACGCTAATGAATGTATCTGATATTTCCCATCTTTTTCCTGTCTTTTAGAGGAACCTCATCCTGTTCTTTGTCCGGATGTGTTAATACAGCAAAGGGCAGCTATTTATAATGCACCTCGCGGCGCAAGAGCCAGTCATATTTTTCACACCCTAGCATCATACACCAGGCACACTTTCAAAAAGGCATCCCCCACACGTAGGCAGTCACACTTGCTTTGTCATATGCACACACACACACGCACGCACGCACGCACGCACGCACGCACGCACACGCACACACATTGTTACTCATCATCATTCCTCCTGCAGCTCTGACAGAATCCAAAGCTAGTCCTCCAAGAGCTGTCCTCTTTTCCTGCTGCACATTGCCTTTTGTCTGGCTTAACTTGGATTGGAGCCTCTCCCAGTGACAGCTGCCAGCGAAAGCAAGACTAACGCGCGCACACACACACACACACACACACACACACACACACTCACACACACACACACACACACACACACACACACACACACACACACACACACACACTAACCCAGACTACAGTTACACATGCAAATTCTATCTGCTTGATTGTCTTTTCCTCTCTCTTTCCCCCTTTATCTCGCATCGCCTCTAATCCGCTCTCTCTTTTTTTTCTTTCGCACTCCCAAATACAGAAACACACAGGCTGGATTATTCAGGGTAGAGGAACAGAGATGGGACGGCCGCATTTGGGCAGGAACAAGCCCCGCCCCCCTGGAGTCTTGTTATTTCAGGTCTAGGTCTCACCTGTTCCCTGCCGTACTGCGCGCCTGTCTGAGCAGCTTAGATACGCCTCGGTAGAGAGCACAGGCATCCTTCAGGACGGCCTCCCCACTGTCTCCACACTGTCTCTCGCCTTCCTAAAGACTAGCCCGCGCCTTCTCCTCAAAGTTACATAAGGAGAGAGTCTCGAAATAGCGCTCGGCTCGCGCCCGCTAGAAGGGAAAGGGAAGACCCTCTTCTTTGATGTTAATCCCCCCCCCCCCCCTTCTCCTCCCCCAGGATGGAGGCTTCCCAGTCGGGGGAGCAGAGAGCTGGGAGAGAGGGCTGGGCGTTTGGGGGGGCGATGTCTGGACAATGATAAGAGAACCCGTGCAACCTCAAAATATACTGTCATGCATATTTGTACACCACTCATACTTAATGTCACATCGAAGACATTGTCACAGATGGAGAACGACAGGAAATGCTTCTGTCCATTATTACGAGTGCCTTCATTATCACTGTCTAGCGTACTGGACCACAACAGTCTGGTTACAATTTATTATCGATATTAATTCAAGTTCATGTAGATTACTTGTTTTGATGGTTCTAACTTCTGCAGTTCTCTCTCGTTGTCCGGCTGTGCGACGACCTCGAGTGTTTTAAAAGGACCGCAATGAGACCGGAGCACGTTTGCTTTGGTCTCTCTAAAATGTCTGTGGAAAAGAAAATGCTTGTATGTAACAGCTTCTCGGGATGCACAACGTTACAGGAGGGCAAATGAGGAGTGGATGAAGTGGAGAAATGGCTGTACAGGGAAAGAGCAGCACGGAAACCCAGGCATCCAGGCAGAAATGGCGAAACCCTTTTGATCTCTTCCCACGGGAGTAGCTACCACAGACAGAAAAGCTGCGAAACAAAGGCAAACACACAAACAAGGACTGTTGGTGCAGATGGGAACGCGGTGGGAATTGTTATATGTAGCATGCTCAAACCATTTCATCCTTACAGTAAAAGCCGAAACCTTCTCAGCCATGACAAAAATCTCAGCCAGCCATGATTCTTCCACTGACAGTAGAGTAGGTTGTTTTCAACACCCTTAAATCGTGTTATTTATACCACCTGGGTATCGCCCGCGGCTGCATGGATTCCCCCCTGCCTTTAGATATTATGTAAGGTACTTGTCTGAATGTCACAGAAAACCTTCCCATTGAAATGTGTGGATTTTTTGTGTTAGTCATGATCACATTTAGAGAATGCTGAACACAGGAGAAAGCCTGCTGCTATCTGTTTACTGTCAAAGAGTCAAACATACACCAAACACACAAGAGACTCAATAAGTCCTGTTGTGTTATGGGGTTGGAAATATATGGAATATTTAAAGAGCGTTGAATTAGGTGTGATGTGTTACAATGCCATACAGAGAGCACCCCCCCCTTCCTCATCAATATTCTTATGAAGGAGACGAAGGAGGAGACCATTGTCTTGTTGTCAGTCTCTCCATGTGGCGATGTTTTATTCGAATGGAGCGGGCGAGTGTTCTCACCATGGACATTATGGAAAGAGATATCTCGCTGTGTTTGCATTATTCAACAGATTTCTATATTTGATGGAGCATATCCTTTCCTTTCTGATTTGGACCGCATTCTGATTTACTCTGCGCAGGCAAACATGCATGCTAAAAAAGACAGTGCAGACCAATGCTTTTTAAGCTCAAGTTCAAGTTCAAGCTTATTGGTCACATATACACTTATACAATTGTGAATCGGGCTGTGGTTTACTCACCGCCAGTTACATACGCAATAATACGTGTGTGTGTACATTGCGCAGTGAAATGCTTAGTTAGGATGATCCGCGCTTGATTAGGACAGTTACTCTCTTTAATGTATTTTCTAGGGAATTTTAAATTACAGTAACGCAACAATGTTATGGTCTACCTAGGGCTCAAGTCCCTTCTTGATTAAAAGTGTAGGGACATGTTTTAATCCCATGGTTACTGGAAAATAAAATCTAGGCCGTGAAAGTGACCTACTTGGCATGACTAGATTTCGTACCTCTCTGACCCACCCTCTTTGTCTCGGTGTTGCAGATGAGGGCCTGACAGTGTGCAGCTTCCCCGACAACATGCGCGGAAGCCGCATCAGCGAGGTGGGCCTCCAGCTGCGCTCGCTGTGCCACCAGAGCCTGGGCTCCTGGGACTACGTCTTCTTCGTGGCCATCGGCTTCGTCATCTTCGCCGCGGGCACCGTGCTGGCCTGGGCCATGGGCGTGGTCATGGTGCTCTACGAGCGCTACGCCAAGAGGAAGGACCAGCGGCTCCAGCCCGAGGACGAGGAGGAAAACCAAAGACCCGCCCTGGGCGCCAGGGGTCACCACGGCAACGGGAACTTGAGAAACACGGTCACGGTGTGACGTTGGCCTCGTCCAATCCCCCTGCCTCCTTCTCTGCCGGCCCCGCCCCGCTCCATAGTGCCTCAAAGTTGTCCGCCAAGACAATTGGCGTGCGCAAGTTTCCCAATACACCACCCCCGTCTGAAAGTCAAGAGAAGACCTAACTGGAAAACTGTGCCTGAATGTCACCGAGACTGAGACTGAGGGGGAAGGGAAGTTTGTGCTTTGCACATGTAATGTAGTCGGCAGGTTTGCGTGTGTGTTGTTTAATGTATTGGGATTTGGAATACCCTTCTCTATTAGTTGGGTTCAGAGAGGGCGTTTCTACCCACGGTGTTGGCTGGGAGCTGGCCTAATGTTTAGGGCTATTTTAGCGGCCATCCCCAGCAGGGCGCAGGTAAGCAGAAGAAGGTGATAATTGATATCCAGTCTCCCCGCTGTTGTGTGTGCTTTGTGGGGGGACACTGCACGCGCCGATCAAACACCATAAAAGCTTTATGTCTCCAACACCGATTAGGTTCCAGGCCAATAACACATAACTATACCACAATAAAATGGCCACAGCAATAAAGCAGTCAACATTATGTGACTGCCCCTGCACACAAGCAATGAGTCTCTTCCCACCCACACCCAAACCATTTAACAATGTATCTAATAAGTAGCACTGGCGTTCATAATGAATGGCCGTCTTTCATCCACTGGCTCACGCAGCTATTTTGACCACGCTAACTCCACCCCCGATCCTGTTAGTGCTCAGACCATGACCCAGGCGGCGACTGTTAAACTGAGTGGAAGTGCCTCTCCCCCTCAGACTGTACCTAAAACAACAGCTGCGGCACGCACAGAGGATACAGACTGGATTACACTTATCCGTTAGGCACGGCCACGCACACTATCCGCTGTGGGGGGGGGGGTGGTTCAATGAGACGCGGTGTCCCGTTCCGGATCACCGTCGATCACACTAGTCCAAAGTATAGTTGACCGCCTCCTTGACCGTAGTCCATAACACTATTCCACAGTCTAGTTGAGTGGAAGGAAATGGTCTGGCAGGTGCTTGGTGGCAATGTGTTAATTTGATAACATTCCTGAGATATTGGGAAGCGATGTGACTGGCAGCTGTAGACATCTTTGTGTGTCGTGTGCCGACCACCTAACAAACGTTTGCTCACAAAGTTGGGTCGCGTGCTCTCGTACATCCGGGCGTTCCGGTTCGCACTAGATGGACGTGTGTTATTCCTGTCGCAACTGCATGCAGTATCATAGCACCGCGAATAAGCTCTCTATGAATAAGGGTGATGAGTGGTTGATTTATTTCCTGATCAAAGCAGGACACGTTGCCGCGCGATCCGCCTTGACCTTCGATTTAACGCTCAACCATCTTCCTGTCCAGCTTGTAAACATTCGCACTCCGTCCAAACAAGGAGACAGGGCCCTGGCATGAGGGATCTACACCTGACTACTTTACCCACTCAAATAGGAGACTTGGAACTAAGTATGGAAATGCCAGTGTGTGTGTGTGTGTGTGTGTGTGTGTGTGTGTGTGTGTGTGTGTGTGTGTGTGTGTGTGTGTGTGTGTGTGTTTGCTGTGGGTTTAGTGTGTCCATTAGCATTATATTTGGATGCCTCCGTACGTGTTAACCATTGGTGTCTGGTTGCCGTCGTGACCGCATAGCAACACTGCATGGACTCATACATCACATGACATGCATGTTCTGTCAAGGTCTATGTGTCTATAAGTGCATACAGTTCAAGTATATCCAGTGGTTGTGTTTTTTTTTCCAAGAGTTTCGGTACTTCACGTTCTACTAAACCCAGAGAGCACTAGGATAGCACGGGAACAAGGTGTGCCCAAAGGAGAACGGGCGGGGTTAAGGAATAGGATAGTAATGCTGCCCTAACTCATGCCACCAGGGTGACCCAACCGGAATGTCCGCATGCCTCCATCTTAATAAATCTATAGATGGATGCAAGCGTGTTTCCTAGGCCAAACCACTCATCACAGACACGTTTTGACAAATCCTTGTGACTTGAAGTGATTTTTAGATAAAGATATCGCAGTGAAAATATTTGAGCGAAAACAGAGGACACTACCCCGACGGCTCTGCACTCAAGCAAATCCCCCTCCATTACCGTTTTGCTTGCACCAGACCTCTTAGTCACTTTGGATAAAGCAGAATGTATCATCTAACACAGTGAAGGGGTAAAGGTCAAAATTCAAATTTATGTCATTTCACCCAGAGCGGCTGGCCGATGTTTATTTTGTGCCCTTCCGCAGACATGTGTGGGGATGGTGACGCTTTCGCCAGCTTGTCCGCCCGGTAGCTAGGGTGAGAGAGTGGGCAGCCTGTGCTTCGGGACGGCCCTGGCCTCAGTTAGTCGCTATCACGTCACTGCCAGAAGTGTATGTGGGTTAGGGTGGCATGGACAAAGACTGCCCGCCCTCCCCAACAAACACACACACCCCTCCCCACGTAATGAATAACTCCCACTGGAGGCTGTCATTCTTTTGTAAGTTAATCATGGAAATCTGACACTAGGACCGTTTAGATCAATGCCCTTTCCAAACTCAAGTGGGCCATATATGAAACTACTTATATTATAACTTATATTAAGTGAACATCTCTTATGCTTACAATGGTAAACATATACACGATGACAATATATTATCAATATAGCCTATCATATGTTTGTCAACTGTTCTTGTGTAATATGTTGCTGTTTTTTGTACCTTTCGGATGCTGTCGTTTACTAATCTATAAAAAAGCAATACGGTATGGGAAGCCCGTGTGATAGGGCAGTACAAGAGATTGATCCCACAGCAAGTGATTTCCGTTGAAGCGCGTGCGGGCGGGCCATGCCCGGGTGACTTCAGAAACAGCTGCGTTTACGTTGTTCAGTTTCCACCTTGACTCGGGGAGCCTGCTATCTGACAGCACTGTATTCTCCCACTGCAATAAAAGGTCACCTTTGTGTCGGGAGTCCTTGTATTCTGGCTACTTCATCTCGCTCGCAAACTCGCTGATTCCAGACTAAAAGTGGCTGTTCAACAGGCACATTGATGAAGGTCACACACTAAGCTAACTTGGTAGTGTTAAAGCACTGGAACTAGGACAAACACACGCACGCACGCACGCATGCACGCACGCACGCACGCTCAAAACATACAGACTAACCAACAACCAATGTATTCTTTTCAAGCACATATATTAAAACAGAAAAGCAATGATGTGAGGTGTTGTATTATAGGCTGAGCATTCCTGGTGTCCAGACAGGCCCACCATTATGTTAATCCAAAGGAATTGGCTGGGAAAGCGAGATAACGAGACACTACACTAAGCTCCAACAGACAAGCTGCCATTATTATTATTCAGACGGAGACAGTCAATCAAATTGGTCTATGGTATTTTGGTGGACACGGTGGGGGGCTTAACACCTATAACCAGGACTTTTTTCCCCTTTAATTTGTACTTGAATTGGTCTCTCTCTTTATCACTAGCTGTCACTTTTCCACTCCCTTTCTTTTTAAGCAATATCTTTTTCCAACTCCACAGATCTGTATCTCTCGTGCTCGTCTATCTGTCCATCACTCTTACTCTTACTGCCCTCTTTTTCTTTTTGTTTTCCCAACTACGTCTCCCTTCCTTTTTTTGAAAGTTCCATCTGTGATTCTGGATTCACTTTTGTCTATGGGACCTCCCTTTCCTAGAAGATACTCTCGGCTATTTGATGTATAGGTACTTCAACTTGTTTGTGTGCAATGTGAACAACGGGTTCATAGGAAAGATCTGTGAAATATGTTTTGATTTCTCCCCATTTTACGTCCAGTTCCTTGTACCCAACACAAGATATTTCAATATCCATATGCATAATACTATCCTTATAATCCGGAGCTCGGACAGTACTAAAACAACTGCTACCTATATAATAATATTTTTATAACCAGGTTGGTCAACATATTCTTCACAGTACGGAGTAATTAACAATGAGAACAGAATGAGAAAAGGCTATAGCACACCTACAGACAGTCACCTACAAACCAAGCCCTGATCACTCTGCCACGTCTCCAAACGTCTCTGTAATGTCACACCAAGTTCACGAGGGTCACTTGACCCCTGACCCCAATGAGTGCTGCATGGGAATGGCTGTGGCCTGAATTCTTGGTACCAATTTGGCAAAGGAGAGTGGCACTTCACGTCCCAGCCTCCATGTATGCGACCAAAAAGACAAAAAGAGGAGAATCTGACCCTGTGAGGCGAAATGGGACATTACACTTTCATGCAAGATTCCGAGTCCACATTTCACAGGGAATTATTCATAGGCCAACTTAAAATAGAATTCAATGATGCCTGCGAGCAGTTCTCCCTTCCTGGATGAGATACATGACCATTACTAAATCAGTGTCTCGGATACATGCTCCTGCTAATTACAGGAAGTGTGTGTGTGTGTGTGTGTGTGTGTGTGTGTGTGTGTGTGAGAGAGAGAGAGAGAGAGAGAGAGAGAGAGAGAGAGAGGCATAATGGGCTTGGGTAAAGCAGAAAACGATAAAAAGAAGGAGGGATTTCAGGTGATCCAAAGATAGACTGTTCTTCCCCTGGAGGTGAGCGTTGCCCTAAAATCCTAGTACCGAAGCGCCATCTACTGACGGTTGAAGGAACTGAAATGATCCTGCAATGAATCCCAAAGCCAGCTTTGTTTACATCGTTGTTTATTTGCGACAGCTTATCTTTTCCTCTAAAAATAGAGCAAACAAAATTAATCATGCTATTCATTCCCTCTTATCATCTTCCAAACAACAAAAAATAAAGTTTTCATAAAAATATTTGTACCATGATGACCTATATTCTTTAGATAATTGTAACATAACTATCTACAGTATATTTAAACAGTCCATAATATTTAACCTATTTCAAAAGTGTTGTCTCCAAGAGAACTGACCCGTGTTAGAGAATTAGAGATTAGAGAATTCTCTTATCTAAAACCTGGCTGTTCATTGTTTAAGTAATGGATCCCTAACTCCATAACTAGTCCAGCCCTTGAAAGCACCAGAAGCGTCCCTGTGCACGCCACGGGTCATGACGTCCCGCGGGCGCGTCCTGCCTCGGTGTCGCCGGCGTGGTGGCGGGGGGGATCCACTATTCCCAGTATGGTGTCGGTTATCCCTTTGACGTCATGGTGTGTGCCTGGGTGGGAGCTCAGCTTCCTCAGCAGCTCCACTGCCCCTTCCCGATGGAGCAAGCTACTGTAATATGCAGCTGCCGAGTAGACAGCAAGACACTCAATCAGAAGAGTACGAAAATATAAATACGTGTACAAAAAAAACACGAATCCTTAGATGAAACACATCGGGTTAAAACCCCTGAACAAAGGTGATTCGATGCCGAGAGAGGAACAAGACCACGTCCTTACGTGATAGAATGTGAAAATGGTGCGTCTGTGCCTCACCGTTCTGCCTGCAGACCAGCTGCATGGCCCACACCGCCCACAGCTGCACACCTGGAGGCTGGCAGGTCTGGAGCAGAGGGTAGAACGGACGGAATGATCTGGAACAGGCAGAGAGAAAAGGAGGGGGGGGGGGTTACGGTTAGAGGGACGGAAACATCCCGCCGGCCAGTCATAGTCCTGAAACGGCCTCTCCTGTTTTTTTTGTGTGTCAATTGAAAGAACACTTATAGAGCATAGCGGAGTGGCGGATATTTTTCTCCTTCGACTTTTTTCACCTATACGACACCATCTCTCGCTCAGGCGGGGTCCATGACACAATGGAGGTGTGCTGTGGAAAACAGAGCCACCGGTTTAAAGGGAACACCCACCAGAAATGACGAGAAACCAAACCGCATGCAAACACTCACCACAATCCCCAAGCAGCCCACGCCCCCCCCCCCCCCCCCCCCCCCCTATCAGCCCCCACCCGGACCCTCACCAGTCGTTCCAGGATGGTGTTGCGGAGCTCATCGTCCAGCGTCCAGGTCTGCTCCCGGGAGGCGAGCTGGGCCAGGATACCTCCGGCGAAGTAATGCACTCCCACCTGCACCTGGGGGTCCTGCAGCAGGCTCAGGATGTGTTCCAGCAGGTCCTCCTCCATCAGCTCGGCCTGGAGCTCCTCCACCTCCGCTAGGTTGTTCTGGGACACACACACACACACACACACACACACACACACACACACACATAAACATGACTCATTTATTTATGTCCACATGACAGAACGGGAATAAATAGAAAGCTGCACAAAATGTAGGCGAGAAGGCTTGCTCTAACCACACGGAGGAAACGCTGCACTGGCACAATGGACAGCTAAGTACCACACCGTCCAGTTGCATCCACAAAACAAAACATTCACAATTGTGCAGGCCACTTATGTTCGCTCCACCGCTTTCAACTACTATGAACCGTTTCGGGAGGAGAGTTAACAAGTCAGATTTAGACCTATGTACAGAAAACTGAAATAAGATACACTGTTCCTCTGAAGACAAGGAACATTTATATAGTGAGGTAACACCAAGTGGCAGGGTGTCAAAGTGTATGAATTGTTTTTAAGGAGTCCCACGGGAAAGGGAATGGATTTAGAAGAAAATCTTTCCGAATAACAATGTCTACGGTCGATCAACACATGCAGATCATCTAGATTAAAGGACCCTAACAAATGTTTTAAACCGGCAGTTTTTATAACCAGTTGACCTTGTTTGGAATGTCACGTTGAAAGCGGCACATCTACAGCAGAGGCTTGGAGTTAACACAACTGAGAAAACTTTGCTGAGAAAACAAAACCCCGTCTTTAGAAAACCAACAAACAAACAAAACATGATTAGTGTCAGTGTTTTGTTCCAAACAAAAACATTTCCATGCTTCCAAACAATGTTCCACTCATCGGCTCAACATATAAATATTCATAGGGCGGACACACAGTCGTAGTGCTGTAACATCTACCATGACAACAATAATTACAAACAGGCCGAACCCACCAGAAGGCCCAGAACTTTCTGCTGAACTGTAGACTCTGTGTGGTAGGACTGCAAGGCCAGAGAGAAGATAGCAAAACAATGGACAAGTTCATGTAAAACTTTATGACGTCAATTCATATATGCTTTTAATCTGTTAGTCATCATCTGGATATATAGAAAATACTGTCTTAGTGTGTGTTCAGATGTCGAGATACCCCTTAACAAACATGGCAAATGCTACAAAGAGTGCATTGTACATGCAGTATCATCGGTGTGTATGTGTGTGCCCGTACCTCCAGTACTTCCTCGTACAGCTCCAGGCCTTGGCACTGGATGAAGTGGCGGGAGGCGGTGGGCGTCTCGTCCGTCAGGTTCCACAGAGCGCTGAGGGCGAACTTCAGCGTGGAGTCCACCACGCCCGCCATGGCCTTCTGCTGCACGATGCCCAGCAGCTGCTGCTTGGACCAGGGCAGGAGAGGGAGAGGCAGCGAGAGGTTAGGAGGGACAGGAGCAGGAGAGGCGTTTTTCCCCTTTCTCGATAGCCAGAAAACCCCAAATGCAAAACAGTGGTGGAGCCTTTCTGTCTGTGTTTTAGTGGAAACAGAAAAGAAAACAGAACAGAACAGAAACAGACGGACAGGAGTGCGTTCGGAGCCATGACAAATAGGACGGATGGGTATCCAAGTGGGACAGAGTGAGAAGGCTGAAAGGGAAAAGGCCTTCTTAGAACCTGATAACCAGCATTGGTGGTCAACCTACCTTCATTATGAAGATGTCAGCTCCCAGCTGTGCGGTCTCTTCTGTGGACAACTACAAGATGAGAGGCCACATGAACACAGTGAAACATCCCCAGGCAGAGGGGGTATTACAAGGAATACACTAAAACAAACTGAGCACGCAACAAATACTTGGATCGCTTTATGGATTGATGGATTGATGGGTTAAGTCAACAAACACGTGAAGGAATTGATGAGCAGACAATAAGTGAATTAATCAACCAATCCATCAATCCCAATCAATGGTTTTGATGGGATTTGACTTGAAGAGCCGTTAGTCCAACCGGGTCCGTTCCGTAATAGCGCGGCCCGTGCTCACTTACCTTGGCCACCAGAATAGAGATGACGGCGACCGCCATCCTCTGCAGGATGGGGTCTTCGTGGCTACTGAGCCAGTTCATCACTAGCTTGGCTGCTTCGTACCTGCTCAGAGATACGCAAGACCAGAACAAACACCTTAGGCCACACATTTCACTGCCGGGTAACTGTCAGCAGTACTACTGGGTCACTGTTGGGGGTACGGCTGGGTCACTGTTAGGGGTACTGCTGAGTCACTGTTAGCGGTACTTCTGGGTCACAGTTATTTTTAATTTTTTTTTAGGGCATTTATGCTTTATTTGACAGGACAGTAGGCAGACAGGAAAGTTGGCAGAGAGAGGGGAGGACATGCAGCCAAGGGCCCGGGCCAGATTCAAACCCTGGCCGCTGCGTGAAGGACTAGCCTTTGTGGCGCACCTTAGTCCAGTGAGCCACCGGGGCGCCCCTATTGGGTCACTGTTAGCGGTACTTCTGAGTCACTGTTTACGGTGGAGAACAACAGTGTCAGCAGGAAATGGTTAGGCTGAAGAACCGACTGACCTGTCAAAGGGCACGTCCTGTAGAATGTAGTCACTACAGAGGGCCAGGAGGCAGTTCTTCTGGACCTAGACACAGGCAGAGAGAACTTATGTATTCGTTGCAAGCTTGCAGCAAAACAAAATAACCCCAAATATTACAGAAAATGGTGTGAAATTAAAACCTGTTACACTGCACATTACAGGTTTCTAACTGACAGTCGTAAGTCCTTACTGTGTGCAAGTGTGAGTGTGAGAGTGTGCATGTCAGAGAATGAAAGTGAGAGTGAGCGTGAGTGTCATAGAGTGAGAGTGAGAGTGAGAGTGAGAGTGAGAGTGAGAGCTTGCGAGTGCGAGGGCTACCTGCGGGTGGCTAGGGAAGCTCCTCATGGCCTCCAGCAGCTGGGTGACGGCAGCGCTGAGCAGGCGCACGGGCAGGGCCTCCGCCAGGTCCTGACCGGTCAGTTTGAAGACGCAGGCGGACGCCACCAACTGGAGCTGTAGGGACTCTGGGTGGCTCCGCATCCCTTCCAGCACCAGCTAGCCCACAACAGGAGTACCATAACTATCCATAAATATCATTGTATCACAGATAAACCCACAAAGCAGCCGACGGAGCAGTGAATTGTACGCCATGGTTAGATCCTTGGGCGATAAATCATCCACCCCGCCAGAGTAAATAACCGCGGCACAGCAGAGGCAGACATTTCACATAAACCACAGCGGCAATCATTCATGGTTTCTGGAGCGCGATAAGATCTGAGCCGGGTGGGCCGGCGGAGTGTGCTTCCAGACCTTGAGGATGTGAGGCCGGGGTTTGTCGACGTCGGTGGTCAGGTTGTAGAGCTGGACGAGGGCCTCGCGTGTGAAGCACTCCCTCTCGCCGTACCTCCCCAGGGCCTCGCAGATCTGGACCTCGTTAGCCTCGCCGGTCACCTAGGTAACACACAGAAACACGCGCTGGTGTCAAAGAGAGGCCCTGGAGATGGGGTGTTTGACAGGAGGAGGTTTGAGGGGGGACATTACCACAAATCTCGCAAATAAAACAACTAAGTCGTCCACTTGAGGGAGGGAGGGAAGATCCATCTTGAACAGGAAGACCTTTAGTAGGAGCCATTGCACTGCCACGACAATTCAATCAATTCCCACATCCAACGCTATTTCCGGACATAGCTGTTCATGTTCAAGTCATAACACCAGATTTAATAAACAAGAACTTGGGAGAAATACTAAAGCCAAGTGTACCTTTAAGTTCTCTCTGGTGGAGAGGATATCACAGGCGCTTGCTCCGGTGGCCAGCAAGCCCAGGAACAGCAGCCCGTCTCTGGCTTCCACAAAAGCCCTGACGGTGGCTTCCGAGATCTTCCTCCGGCCGGACACATCGAGGGAAACCAAGGCAGGCAGAACCGGAGGGCTGCCCACCAGGAGGTGCCTCAGCGTCTCATCCCCCTCCCCGCCTTCATCGCTGTCCGCTGAACTATAGCAGTTGTCGGACAAGTCCAGGTGCCTGAGCTCCTGGAGCTGGCTGAGGACTGAGATCAGCCTGGCGGGGGTCATGTCCAACTGCCGCAGCCCATGGGCGGAAAGCCATCGCAGGGTAGACCGGCAGCCCAGCAGGGCAGACAACTCTGTGACGGGTGTACAGGAGATATCCAAGCTCTCCAGCTGAGGGAGGGAGCAGGCATCCTCCAAGCCAGGATCGCTGAGGTCTGTGTGGGCCAAGTGGAGTGTCCTCAGGCCCTGCAGGGAGCAGAAGCCCACCTGGAGCCCCTCCACACCCGCCAGAGACTCCCAGTCCATCCGCAGCCCACCCAGGTTCAGCTTCTGCAGGCTGGCCCTGCACTCTGGGCTGGAGGCGAGGCCGGATAGGACCTGGGCCCCGGTGAGGCCCCCAGGGACGTGGGAGGCGTCCAGCTCCTGGAGGCGGTGAGGGCAGATCGCCAGGCAGAAGGCCTCCGCTGACACAGGGCAGGAGCGGATGCATGCTCGGCGCAGACGGAGTTGTTCAGAGCACCGGAAGATTCCCACCGTTTTATCATCCAGCAGACCTTGACAAATGAGGAACCAATTAGTGAGGGCAGAAATAGCAAGAACAAAAGGATTTATCCTGGGAAAGTGGCTTGTTTCTTTTGGTCAGTTTAAGGTGGAACCGGAATGTACATACTTTAAATGAATGTATTCCCTATGTTCAAAAAGCAGCTTTCTCATTGTTTCCGAAAGCCAACCTTTTTAAAAAGCCCAATTTGCTCTTTTTGTTTCCCCTGTCCATTTCTTACCCTCAGCTGCCATTTTGTGCAGTAACTGGTCAGCCATCTCTTGGGGGAGCAGGGGAGCCCAGCGGAGGCAGAGAGAGCCGTCTGCCAGCCGACGGCACAGGGAGTGCAGGCCGCGGCACACCTGAGCCAGGCATAGGTCAGTCAGGGCCCCAGGGCCCTCTGCCTCCTGACACACAGTGACACATCGTTCAATCGGACTCTTTGACAGCCAGCATGCAAATAATTACTTTGAAATGCACACGTTTTTCTAAATGTGTTACTTAGAGTTGCAGCTCACCTAAGGCAAGACAGAATGACAGAAACCTTAATGGCTGAGTGTTAATATACAGACAAGAAACTCATTTCAGTATTACTTGGCCTCTTTATTGGAATGAATATTTGAAGTTTAAATGAAATATTTTAATTACTTTGACAACTATTTCGCAACTTGAAAACTTAAGAAGTAGACTACATAAAGATCCACTCATTGGATCTGCTTGCTTCTAAATGTATCCGCAGTGAGTGACACCAGATGAGCCATTTCGTAGGTTACTGGTAAGCCATTTTAAATCACTTAATCCAACTGATCTCTGCAGGGCAATGTGGAAAACGTGAACTTAATTGTCGAATGTGGAAACTAACGAGCTAGGAGCCATAGAAATATGGAAAGTGAGCGGAAAGACGCACTTACCATGTTTAGAAGTCGAATTACAAAAAGAAAGCTAACGGTAAACAGTGTTAACAGCAACTCCTTGAACAGTTAACAAACTCATCTTCTGCTACACCTTGACTAGATTTTGAAAACTAAGAGCACCAACCGTTTTACAATCCATAGGTTTACAAAGTTCTCGCTTCTGTACATTATTTTATATTATGCAGCCGCACTTGACAATCGTGTCCCAAGCTGTCAGTGCTTGACCCACAGCGATTGGTCTGTGACTCTGACGTCATTAAATGGCCGCGGGCTTGTTGTGTCAGTTGTGGTTAGTAACTCGATTGACACAAATGTAACACCAGATTGCGTGTTTGAGAAAGTAAATCTAAATTTAGCCACAAGGAGGGGCCGTTGGCCACATGTAAAGGTACAATAATGCTATTGTGAGTTAGTAAAAATAATTAGGGTGTATGTTTTAGTGATCAATATTTTTCACAACATAGAATAGACGTAGACGTCATAATAATTACCCCCCCCCCCCCCCACACACACACACACATACAAAAATGTGTCTGTCCAATCTGCATTTTCATATTCATATTTCATATCATAAAGGCCAGTGCAAGTAAGAAATCCACACAAGAAACCGAAGACTGCGGTTTGTAAATAATAAGAAAAAGCTTAAGGTGATAAAGATGTTTTAATTGGCTGTATGTCTTTTGTTACCTCATTTTATTAAGAATATTGCTACACTAAGAAAATAAAGGAACATATAATAAATTCCAGACATTGGTTGAGCCTAAACCACTGTACTCTGTGTCCAGATATATTATTTTAAAGCGACTGTATTTAATACAGAGGACCACCTAGGAGAGTCATTGAACAATAAACTGTTTCTGTATAGGCCCTATATCCTGTTTGTATGTCACCTATATGAAAAACTGTACACCCTCACTATTTCCTTCAAGAGGTCTGCAGCTTCAAAGTTCTTTTTATCTGCCAAATCCCAAACATTTCGCTGAAAGCCTTTTTAGACCTCCACATATTGTCCTCATAAGCAAATAAACACAGCTGCCTGTTGCCCTGAAATGGCCACACGGGATCCACCCCCCCACACACACACACACACACACAAATGCACACACATACACACACACACAAACACACACACACACACACACACACACACACACACACACACACACACACACACACACACACACCCTTATGAGACAAAGACATGAAAAACCCAACCCAACCAAAACAGACTTCTATTATTACAGCAACTACTGAAGAATGACTTGAACCATGACTACAGAAAAACCTCAAGATAGACTTTTTAAAATAATGATAGGTCTATGTATATTGTAGGGAAGGAATATATGAATGTATTTGTGTGCGCGTGTGTGTGTGTGTGTGTGTGTGTGTGTGTGTGTGTGTGTGTGTGTGTGTGTGTGTGTGTGTGTGTGTGTCTGTGTCTGTGTCTGTGTTTCTATAAATGCGATTCAGATTTGAGTGTTAGAGTGTTACAATTGTAAGCCTGGTTGATAATGTGTGGGAGAGCAGAGTCAGGGTTCCAGAGATTAGGCGTGGAGACTAGCCAAGGAGTGATGAGGTGTGTGTGTGATGTAAAGCTGGTGTAAATGTCATCACCACGCACTCACTCTGCTATTCGGATCCAATTCGACCCCCTTCCTTAGTCAAACCCCCCTTCCGCTCGCATGCAGTGAAACACTATATTAGGAGGAGTGCTGTTATTGCTCAGTAGCAGCTATGACATCACAAGCGGTAGGCAGGGCCACCTTGCCTCAAACTACAGTGAAAATCTCCCCATCAGTGCCTTTAGCTCACTCCTTATGGACCGCCTTCTAACGCAGTAGGACTTTGGTTTACATCGAGCCACAGCTGTGCACTGACATCTATCCTTAACAAGACCAGAGACGGACCTAAAGACAGCCAAGAATGGAAAGTGCGGGGCATCACAGGCACCCCTAAGTGAGACCCCTTGGGCCCCTAGCAGCTACCCCAAGAGACACCAGGAGCTCACAGACCCAGGTGTGAACACACTTCACTCTGCTAATCTCTTTCTCACTTCGGTCTAGGTTTGTATATGTTGGCAATTTATTTTTGGTGGGATGGTGTAAGTGAGCTGGAGGCTAATTAATTTAATTCTTAACCGTCCACGATGTTGTGACTTTTAATGTGTTTTTTGTTTTGTGGATATACAGCACATACATTTCATAGATCTTCGTCCATGCTTAGACTAGAATTATAATACGTGTATATTTGTAAAAGATGAAGAGTAAGAAACTTTTTCTGGTATAAAAACTTTAGTTTACCTAGTATTCAACACATGAACATTGCATTTTGAGAGGTATCTCGCTTATTTAAGTGGCTTCTTTCATTGTTTATACCACGTTGAGGTCAATTATACTTTAATACATTGTAAGATGATCAACATTATGAGGCAGAGAAACAGACAGACTCCGGATCACCAGTTAGCCTGCTGTTTTCACACGGCAACGTCAAAATGATCCCAGCTCCTCCACAGGGAGTAACGCAGAAACTATCTGGGCCAGCACAGTACAGGTATCAGTCAACGTTGTGGTAGGAAAATGCCACCAGTGGCCTGACTGGCAAAGCGCGGGTGTTCCCCTGGTCCGGAGCCGTCACCACAGAGTCTGACAGTTCTGGACACAAACAGCTCCATTAATATAAATGTGGTGTCGGTCTGGCTCTGGCCAAGAAGGGAAAATCTATGTGGCAGACGTTTCTTTAACAACCCCATGAAAAAAAAAGACCTGCTCTGTGGCCGGCTTGATGAGGACAAGCAGAGCGTTAACCATAGCCCCAGCAGCGTAATAACTGGCGCAGAGATTCATAGCCCTGCAATTTACACGGAGCCTTAGAATAAACACTGCCACTCACGTCAGACAGACCCGAGCGGATGTAGCATTGAGCAGATATGGAGCTGGTCACAGGAACAAATTGCTGCGGTCGACTTAAAAGAGGCTGTTCATTAAGAGCGAGGAGAAACGTGGCCCCTTCGGTTTAAAGTCTTCCTGAAAGTGTCAAGGTGTTTATGAGCCATCGGCACGGCTCATTTGTTTTTATTGTACTCTCTGTTAAGTCTCAGAAGAAGAGGATTTAGAGTCAGTCTTGGATAATCCAAATGTTGTACAGTTTTTTATAATACAGATGTTCCCCTCTCGGGACTTTGTTTAATTTAATCCTTGTTATTTTATTGTGTTATATAAGACTTTTCAGCGGTTTAAAAAATATATTTTGGAGGGGATAAATAAACGGGTTATCAGGTTTATCAGGCAATAAAATATAATTGTGTTATATTATAAATATTATAAAGAGTTACCCTTACTTCATTTTGTTTTCCTTGTGGAAGAAAGATTGCTTTTCCCTCGACAATGATAAAAGGCAAATTTTGCTACAACAGCATTTGGGATTTTGGTAATGCTTTTGGATCCAACCCTTTAAGTGTGGTTAGGACCCTTCAATGAAGTCCTGTTTTTCAAAAGAGACCACAGAAATACTTTCACTTTCCAAAAGACATTGGGTCCTGCTTCCCCTCTGTATCTGTTGATGTTCGATAGGTATCAATCAAAGGTCATATTGTGTGCCTGTCCAAAGTGATAGATGTTGTTATTGTATTCTATTGATGTAGTTGTTATTTAGCCTTCTGATTGGTTTTGACTTCAGAGTTAAATCTGTTTGCCCGCCATTAGCCTCACTTCCTGATGCGAGCCCAGACTGTTGAATTTGAAAGGAAGGGATCTTTCGCTTGGCACGCATATTTTTAACATCAGCCGCCCTCCTCTTTTCATTGTGCTGTCAAGGCCGGTAAAATCAAAACACGAGCCCAGCTCTCCTCTAAAAATAGACTCCAGAAAACATTACCCATAAAGAAGTGGCGTCCGACTCTTTCACTCTCTACCAGTTCGCGTTGTTGCCACCTTGAGGTGGAGATAGAACAGAGTTAAAGGGGTCATTAAGACACAGTGCTAGACTTCAACACATTTCTCTAGAGCCCTGCACGTTCTTCTATTAGCACATTCAGTATTTGATTCCCATTAGCACACAACACTCTGGGCTTCTGCCAAATAAACTACATTCTTCTTAACTCAATTGGGTTTCCAGACTATTCCTTTGGACCTCATCCTCACAGGTATAGCTCCACAAGAGGGTATACTTAGAGGTCAAGAGAAGTCTAAGTAAGTAGAGGTGTTGGAGTCCGTTGCAATGGGAAAAGCAGACCCAACGCACCACCAGACCTGATGTGGATGTGGTGTGAAGCTGAAGGCTGGAATACCCAGGAGGGAGGAACTGACATCCAATACTAGATAACAGACCTGAGCCTGGCCACTCACACACACACACACACACACACACACACACACACTGCAGAGGAAGTGGAGTCCTAAGCACATTCTTGCCGGGGCCAGGACTGTGTGTTTCTTGTCGGTGTGGCTACGTCCCTTCATCAGATGGTTTTGACAATGACTGTGTCCCGTGTGAAGACAAGCTATTAGTTAGTATTTACTGCTCACTTGCACAACGTTGGTAGACCAGTGATATACAACGTCTGGAAATCAAATATGGGAGAGAAGAATAAATTCAATACTAATTGACGATGTGATTCTAGAACTATGCTTTTCATTGTATGAGCTATGCTTTACCTGACCTAGTCTGTGTGCCTGCGCTTCAGACTTAGCTTTCCAGGCCGGTTGGTGACAGAGACGAATCTGAAGAGGCCAACCATGGGCTGCGGTCCCTGGAGTCTGCTTTTCCTGCTTGGACTCTCCCTATGGCTCCGCACTGAGGGCCTCTCCCGGGGCCGCCCGCTGACCCGGACGCGGCGGGCCCCCGAAGACGGAGACGCCCCCAAGAAGTGCTCCTACACCTTCCTGGTGCCCGAGCAGAAGATCTCGGGTCCCATCTGCGCCAGCCGCGGCTTCGCCACCGACAAGAGCCGCGTGACCCGCCTGGACGTGTCGGCGGTGCGCGAGCTGCTCTCCAAGCAGCGGCGGGAGGTGGAGACGCTGCGGCTGGTGGTGGACGTGGACGGCAACATGGTGAGCGAGATGAAGCTGCTGCGCAAGGAGAGCCGCAACATGAACTCCCGCGTCACGCAGCTCTACATGCAGCTGCTGCACGAGATCATCCGCAAGCGCGACAACTCCCTGGAGCTGGCCCAGCTGGAGACGCGCGTCCTCAACGCCACGGCCGAGTCGCTGCGGCTGGCCTCGCGCTACCGCGAGCTGGAGACCCGCTACGCCGCCCTGGCCGCCGTGGTCAACAACCAGTCGGTGCTGATCGGGGCCCTCGAGGAGCGCTGCCTGCAGGTGCACGGCCGGCGCGGCGAGCCGCTGCCCCAGGGGCCGCCGCTGGTGCAGGTGGTGCCGGAGAACCTCCCCGTGAACATACCGCGGTTCACCAACGAGATCCAGAGGGACCACGGGAAAGCCGTCCCCAGAGACAGGGGCTCCCGCTCGGGGCCTTCGCCGACAGGCAGTACGCTTGAGCTCCAGAAGGGCAACCACAGTGCCGAGGGTGAGTGCGCGAAAAAGTGAGTGATTAACTAAGTGTCGGATTAACTTACCAAGTTAACTGTAACACAACATACTGTACTATTGATGAGTTGAGTAATGACTAACTTGTTTAATGTGGTAAAATCTTACTTGAGTTTTAATGCAGCTGCAGCCCACAGGTGGGCCTGTGGGTCAATTTTCTACAGTTAGAGTTCCGCCTTGTCAGCTGGAACTAGGAGCCCTGCTAACCAAAAGCAACACAGACCTCGGTGGAAATAAAGATGGTGTAATGTCTTCGTCCAGGTGGGGAGGGACGAGCGAGAAAAGGAATGAAAAACAAACTGGCCAGTGTAATTTGACTGATCAACCCAAATTCCTGACACATTTAGACAGATCTGACCCAAGAATAACAAAGGGAGTGGATTTCAAGGCAGCTGTGTTTGAAAGGGAATCCTCTCCAGGCCTGTTCCGTCTCAGGCAAAGGCTAGGCACAACCCAGGCTGGTATGACCGCTAAGTAGCAGCACTTCTGGTTTCCCCGTACCAAAACTCTCCGGGTGGATATTTTGCGTGGATAAATCAACGCGTTGGCCAGAAATGAATCACTTGAGTAAACTGAGTATTTGCGCTAATTAGACCAAAGCAGACCACAATAAATAGCTCAGAGATATTTATAGATTTTTTTCCCCAAATAAACTTCCATCCTTTGCTCCGCGTATTGCTGACTTTTTCTCGGAGTAGGAACTGGCGACTGCGGTTGCGTACGGAAACCCAATTGTCCAGCTCCTATGTCTCTGTCCTTCCCCCTCAGGGCCGTATGGCGACTGCCTCCAGGCTCAGGAGGCCGGCCACACCACCAGTGGCATGTACCTGGTCAAGCCGGGCGAGGCCAAGCGGCCGGCCCAGGTGTGGTGCGAGCAGGGCATGGACAACGGCGGCTGGACCGTCATCCAGAGCCGGCGGGACGGCTCCGTCAACTTCTTCAGGAACTGGGACAGCTACAAGGTGATGACAGGTGCCCCCCCCCCTCCCTCTCCTCTCCCTCCCTCTCTCTCCTCTCCCTGGGCCCAGACACGGTTATTGACCTATGCAGTGGAACCGTACGTTGTCCCGGCGACCCTCTCCTGGGACCAGAACCCTTGTGTTTTCACTTAGAAGTAAAAGGTGCGGGTCAGCGTATTGCTCGGTGCTTGAGGTTCCCATTATGAAACACGAGAGGCTCTCCAGCCAGGTATGTTCCATAGCTAAATCTCAACTAATTGTTTTGCTCCACACCACCGCTATGCTGGATTCTTGGCACGCTGCTGGACTACTTCCAGCATATCCATAGGTCTCCGTTCAAGTGCCTGGGTGATTCAGTGTTCAGTTTCCCGCTGCCAGGAAAGCCATAGTTTAACAGCATCCCAAATTACTGTCTCCAATATTGATTTGCCTCTGCACTCTCCCACCAAGCCACCACATGTATGTACATGCACACACAAACACACACACACACACACACACACTCACGCACGCACACGCACGCGCACGCACACACACACACACACACACACACACACACACACACACACACACACACACACACACACACACACAGGAGTCTCTGAATAAAATAAGCACACATCATTCATCCCTGCGTGCCCAACCAGTTATTCCGCAGTCAGAAACCACAGGCTGACTGTGCTGAAGTGTTCTCGAGGCAAACAGCCAGGAGTACGGCCATGGTTATTCTTCAACATGAGCACAGAAGGCAGTTTCGCCGTCGCCCATGATCCTAGGCCTGTTTAGGGTTAGAAAGACCAGCCGTCCAAACCCATTAGGGAGACGGATGCACATTTTCCAGTACACAGTCTTTGGCTCGTCTTTCTGAACCATTTCAATTAATCACACAGTAGTGTTCTATTACCCGGGGTGCATGTGTCTCTGTTTGAGAAATCTCAAGTTTTCTCATATGCCCTGGCCAAAACCGATTACGCAAGACACCCATCCTCTTGAAGTTAACAAATGAACATCAATTTGTCAATTTTTTCCCCCCAAAGCAGAAGCAACTGAATTCCCAACTATTTCTTCTGACCACCTAACACAGTATAAACCCCTTACATTAAGTATCTCCCTCTCTTGCAGTCTGGCTTTGGGAACATAGATGGAGAGTACTGGCTGGGGTTGGAGAACATTTACAACCTGGGCAAGCAGAGGGACTACCGGCTGCTGGTGGAGCTGGAAGACTGGATGGGGAAAAAGGTCTATGCCCAGTACAACAGCTTTCACCTGGAGCCTGAGAGCGAGGGCTACCGCCTGAGGCTGGGCACCTACCAGGGCAACGCAGGGGACTCCCTCAGTAGCCACAACGGCAAACAGTTCACCACGCTGGACCGAGACAAGGATACCTTCTCAGGTTGTTCTCCAAAACAAAACAAAAGCCAAGTGGCCCATAGTGGTATCCGTCAAAATGTCTCTGTTGTTGAGCTTTCTTTTGATTCACTGTGTTGTGTGTCTTTTAGAGGGATTTTTGCTTTATTGTAGACAGGTCAGTGGCTGGACAGGAAAGGTGGGAGGGAGAGAGGGGATTACATGCAGTCAAACCCGGGCTGCTGTGCTAAGGACTAGCCTTAATGGCCCCTGTCGCAACCTTATTGAAAGTGTTAGGGACAGTATGCGTGTTTCAGTTAGTACATGAAACAAGCTTTCAATCCACCACACCTCATTCACTCCTCCCTGTTCCTTCACAGGTAACTGCGCCCACTTCCACAAAGGTGGCTGGTGGTACAACGCCTGTGGCCAGGCCAATCTGAACGGGGTGTGGTACACCGGCGGAGTTTACCGCAGCAAATATCAAGATGGCATCTTCTGGGCGGACTACGGAGGGGGCTTCTACTCCATGAAGTCAGTGCGCATGATGATCAGGCCCATTGACTGAGGCAAAGCAGAGGACGTGCCCCCTTCCTTTGACCCCCAAACAGTCAGGTGGGATGCCTGAGTACCTCCGCCCCCTCACAGACATTGACTGTGCCTAAAACACAACGCAGGCCGGCGATCCTGCCACGTGTCCGGATGCGTCACGCCAAAGAGGGGTTTCTAAAGCCATGGTTTGGTGGCATGGTTCTAAAGACTGTTTTTGGTTTGGCCTTGACTTGCACCAGCATTGCTTCCATAGCTACAGCATTGTGCGAATCTCATTGTGAGAATGTCTAAATGGTGCCTTTTGTTTAGTTACTGGACCATTCATTTTAAGCTTAAAAAACAAAGGTACAATTCATTGACATCATATTTTTTTTTGACTTTACAAAAGGTTACATATTTTAGAGGTAGAAGTATGTTCAAATCTGTTTCCTCTGGGTGTATAAAATATCTCGACCATCTACTATGTCTTAATGCAGAGGTGCTTTTGCTACTTGATTTACGTGTACCATTAAATATTCTGATAACATTGTGATTGACCAGGAAATTTTAGATTACCCTTTGGGAGGCAGAGGGTCATGTTCTCCTTTGTTATTTGTTATGATCATGCTCAACGTCTGTATGGTGAAATGTTTTACGATGTTTTTCTCATTCTGCCTTAATTAAATTTCAATGTGAGGCTTGAAAAAAAAGGATGGAATTACGGTTTGTTTTGAGTGGTTTAGGAGCTCTTAAAAATATGCCGACCAAGCAGAGGGTAAGCTCTGGGACAGACAACGAGAAACACATTGCTGAAAGCAGACAGCATGACGCACAGAAGAAGAGGAGGGAAAGGAGAGGGTAAGGGAGGTCCTGAGATGGACTAGTTCCAAATTTCCAAGTGCTTTTTTTTTCTTTCTTCCCTCGTCCTTCTAAATACGGAGAAATTTACATTCTTTCCACACAAAAGTGCTTTGGCTTCATGTTTTTGAATATTTCTCGTTGAAAATGTCACCGGTCCGTGCGGCCGATAATCATCGCTGAAGGATCCATCAGAGAAATGAGCGCGAGGGTCTGGCTGACAGATTGTTCTGAACACAGGGAAATCCATTAAAGAGTAGCCTAGGTGTCTGCGCTCCATCACTGCACACATAGCTGAGAATATACTGCATATTTCAGTTGGATAAACAAGACCCTAAGCTTAACAGATCAGTAAGAAGTAACAATATTACCACAAGAAAGACAAGGCCACAGTAATAGGCCTATAAAAGCTAACAACACAGGAACATAATGTACAACATAGACAACCACTGCTTCATTCTTAGACAGGGTAATCCACATGAATACATCAGTTTAGGAGAACACAAGTTGCACCCTCAAACAAACACTTCACTTTCCTATCGCTAAACTCGAAAGTAAAAGGGTGTTCCACTGAAAGATTCAGGTTTATTGTTTTCACAGAACCCTCAATATTTGCATTGGATAGTAATGGGGCCTCCTCTAAAGGTGTGTGTGTGTGTGTGTGTGTGTGTGTGTGTGTGTGTGTGTGTGTGTGTAAGGGAGCATAATGGAAAGAAATGGGCAGTGCAAATAGCTCTCTATGCCGCTCAACGGCTCTTTTTCCAACTCATGGTGTGCTCGTGTGTAGCCTGCCTCTGCGCTTGTGCGTACACGTCTTAGCACAAGCACAAGTCGGCCCATGCGATGGACCCTCAGACCTACCAATAACGCCTCACAACCGCCACACAGAAGGCCACAGAAGCTGGCCCGAGTGGAGGTGCCATCCTTGGCCCCAGTGAATGGAACACACTCAGACCTCGACCACAGGTAACCCTGGGGAGGGTTTGTGGTATGGTCCCTGGGACCGTTGGAGGCTCCAGGGGTGAAAGCGGCCCTTGTCTTTGGGCCTCTCCTGAACCAAGGTCTCAGATTGTTAATACTTCAATTTGGGATCTGGGGAGTTTTACCAAGAGACTACTTAATTTTCCTTCTAACTCTGCATGATATTTCGGTGATACGTGAGCTGAGGCAGCATCCACCAAGGATTAACAAAACATATTTTAATGGGAGGACCTCCAAGCACACATTTGAATCCAGAGATAACAACTAATTGACATTGGGCTTCAAATAGTGTGCAACTCCTTTTGTCAAAATGTTTAACTGCCATTTAGTCTGTTTTTACGGAACACCTATCATTATGGCTCCTACTGTAGATAATAGATCTCGATCTTTAAATCATGCTTTACGAAAAGCATTTCAAATATGATTTTATTACTCTTCTGTTTGCCTGTTTAAAACTATACTGTGTGCATTGACCAAAGTAATAGGACTTTAGGTCAATGTCCTTTTTGCTGCTATTATGGAGGCAGTATGGCCAGCTGTCCCAGCTGAACTGCAGGGCCAGCTGTCCCAGCTGCACAGCAGGGCCCCATGGCCTTGTCCTGAAAAAAATCATGTTATGAGAAAACTTGATTTGCTTTACTTGCTTTTGACATCAGGTCAATTAAAACATTTAGCCAGTTTATATTTTTGGGGTGAAGGGCAGTTGAACCACATGTGTGTGGGTCAAGTAATTTCTGTAACAATTCGATAATACTTGGAATACTTAGCCTACATTGAAAAAATTATTTCAGTGCACATGCTACTTTACCTTTGACAGCACTGCTCTCTGCTGGCTGTTCAATGTAATAGCATGGTAACTAGAAAACGAACAAGCTATTTCACTCATTTCAGAAATAGTTTGACTTTCTCTGTCATGGATCAGATTAGGGGTAAAGTGAATACAAACTATTGGCAATTATTTATTTCTCACTGAAGACTAATAATCAGGACTTTAGCTGACAACTTATCTAGCGTTTTCATCCGTGTCACTTGAAATAAACGCTAGGGGCACTGCTGGGAGAGTACCACATTCGATCATAAAACTAGAAGAAGTGAAGGACTGGCGCTTTATGATTGGTGTGTACATCGTCGTTATGGCAGCCCATGCTAGTGAGCTTGAGATTGCAAAGAAACATTTGACCGATGCTATCGGGGATAATGTTAAGCAGTGAGTATTCTAGCTAATTGATTTACATGAAGTTGTGGTCAAAGCTTTGAAGTCTTTATTTGTCTAGAGAATAGCTGGTGTTGGCTAACTTTATTTTTTACAAGCAATGATAGCTCAGCTACTTCTAGCTAACTTAGCTAGCTAGCTAACACTGTTTGGTTAGCGGTCCCTACCTGCAACCCACCCAGGTAGCTAGCTAGAGCTCTCATTGATTGCTGAATCTTTATAATGTTTCCTAATGCTGTCATTGCTATAACGATAAGCTATCTCTGTAGTCCGCTTAGTGTTCGGTGCACTTGTCTCTTGTAAGTTTGGTAGTTATCCCTAACGACACTGAACATAATCATTCAATGGCGCCACTACTAATAGACTTTTTTGACTTTGCACCGTTTCATCTCTACACTACAGCTATTTATTGTGATGCTTTTGCATGGAAATGCTGAAACGAACTACTTTGATGTATTTGAGTAGACTTGGCTTGGCGATTGTGGAACCTGTTGTAAATCTCGACATGGTCTCTTGTTTAGTTACTGGGCCAACTTAAAACTGTGGTTCAAGCAAAAAATCAGCAAAGAAGAATTTGACGTTGAAGCACGTCGTCTCCTGGCCCAGGATAACGGTATGTCGGCTTGTTCTGATCAATGATGATGGCACACATTTTGTCAAAATAAATAGTCTCATTTTAATTTCTCTCAATGAAGCCGACCTACACGCCACAGTCTTAATAACCTATTGTTTACTGAATGGAAACGAACATATTTTGACTAATAGGTTGTTGTAGTCATGTTATTTTTTGTTAACATTAACACTTATAGTGACATGCATTTTCCCCACTTTCTTAGTTCATGTACACAATGATTTTCTGCTGGCCATTCTCACACGGTGCCAAATCATTGTTTCCACGCCAGGTAGGTTTTCTATATCTCTTTCCATCAGTAATGCAATCCAGCTGCATCTTGTTTTTAGTATGCAGCTGCACATTTTTCTGAAAGGTAGCTCAAACTTTTTTTGTTTTTCAAGACGGGGCAGGGTCTTTACAGTGGACAGTTCCCACAAAGCCTGGCAAGCCCAAAGGAAAGAAAAAGTTCTCCTCCAGGCAGAAATTTGATGTAAGCTGTTTTCGCCCAGATAACTCAATAATTCAAATCGATTTAGCAGTTCTACCTCTTGAGTCCTTCAAGTATTGTGAGTGTTTAGTGATAATCAATCCCATTTGTGGTCTGTTTGACCTGTCGCATTGCTCCAGCATCGCTTCCAGCCCCAGAATCCGCTGTGCGCTGCCCAGCCCTTCATCCCACGAGAGGTGGGTGGCGAAGAGGAGGAGCTGCGGCTTAGTGCCCACACGTTACTGCTGCCCACGCGAGGCCAGCTAGAGGCTCGCATGATGGTGACCGCCTTTGAGCTGGGACTGGATAACGTCACAGACGATGCCGTCAGCTCCATGGTTCACGCCGTGGAGGTGGATTTTAATTCACAATGCTGTTGTGTGAATCTTAAACGCTGCTTAGCATTCAAATACAGCAATTTGTGGGTGATGTGCTATGATTTTGTATTGGTTAGTTTAGGGAGGGTGCCAGGGTTCACCAGAATCTACTTTTGCCACAATTCATGTTTTGAACAGGTGCTGGACATGGGCAAAGAATGAAAATCATACTTTCCAAAAATTGTATATGACTTTTGATCCACTTTTTTTTAAGCATGTGCTGCTGTTATACTACCTAAATAACCCCTCAAAATACAAATATTATTACCAGTAGTGTTGCACGTTTCAAAATTTCTCCATTACATCTTTTCTGTGATTTTGTATTTATTCCTGTATTCTCTGACTCCGTACATGCATTTTGCTATATAATTATTATTCTGTTTCTGTTTATGGACATATAGCATATTAACAAGCACTCCTTTGACCCTTGCCACTCCTGTAGCACCATTTGAAAGACGTCTTAACTGCTGTTGTATCCCGGAGAAAAGCTTACCGTTTGCGTGACGGCCATTTCCCCTATGCTTTTGGCAGTGATGTCACACCACAGCCATACCTGAAAAACAGCCTGGCTGCCTACCATAGTATCAGTGAGTGGTAAGAAGTCACCTGATCGACCTGGAATCTAAATTTCCCTTAAAATTCTACAGCTACCGCTATAACTATTGTTTTCTTTCATGTCACCATGTTGTAACGCTTTGCAGTTATGACAATGTCTGTGAGGATGAGTAATTGTTTTTCTTTTACCATGCTCAAAGAATGTTTTTATTTTCTAAATGACCATAAATATATGTATATTCAGATACGGCTCTTCCTTTTCATAGCCCCCCCTCGAGTGCCTCTCTCCCCGCTGGCCCACCCCCTCAAGTGTCTCCAGATGAGGCTGAGCAGCAAGCCGCCCTCCTGCTTGCCTGTTCTGGGGACAGCCTGCCTGCTCCCCTTCCTCCTATCTGCATGTTTGATCTGCTGGAGGCATTGCAGGTGAGAGCATCTCTGCTCCTATGGAATGTCCAAAGTGTCTTCAAATCGGAGAAATCGTTTTTTAGAGTAACCACGCATCCCCAGGGGACCTTCTCACTGCCCCCCCCCCCCCCCCCCCCCACACACACACACACACACACACACACACACAATCCTGAAAGATGCTAAGACCAGGGGAGGTAGCGAAATATCGAGGGCGGGGTCTGGGGGATGTAAGGCAACGCTAAGGGCTGCCTGGCCGTTGGATTTTAAGACTTCGGTGACTTAGAAGTGCACCGTCGTTAAGATACAAACTGTAATGGCATAGTTTCAACCCTTAGAGGGCATACGGGAGTCCGATTTTACACAAATCTAAACGTTTCATTTTTTTTGCTGGATTGTTGTCTTTCACCAAATTTAGCCCAAATATATAGGTTCTCAGCAGAGAAAAAGTGGATTGGGTGCTCGGTTACTCTTTTAGGGCAGTTCTTGTCATTACTTTGCTCATTTTGTAGCGGTTGCTCTCTTTTGGTTTGGCCCTCACGCATCTCTGTTCCCGGCCACAGGTCCACCGGGGAGTGATGCCCTCGCACACCATGTACGCCTTGAACATGGAGCGCATCCTGGCCCGCCTCTGGCACCCCAGCCACGAGGAGCTGGAGCAGGACCACGTGCACCGGCAGCGGCTGGCGCGCCACGACGGCCTGCTCGTCAGCTGAGGGCCCCCGGACGAGGCCGAGGAAGGGCGGTCGGGCAGGGCGTGAGACCCGGCGAGGTGAGAGGGAGTATGGCCAACGTGAAAGGTGCCGAGACCCACAGGATGGGGCGCCCTATGAGTCCTACTGGAAGCGCTGGTAGAGGACGTTCTCCCGGAGTGGAGCCCAGCTGGACAGGTGTCCCAAGTGGCAGCTGTAGTAACAGGCTGGAGTCTGACAAAATGAGCGAAAGCGGATCAGAGCGACGGCATACTGGGCATGTTTGGTAACTTTGTTTTTGCACTTGACTGTTTTCAATCCAGGCCATCCTGTTCCTGCCTCTGTAGTGCAATCAAATGTTATTATTGGCAGTACAGTACAGCCAACCATGGCTACGTTAAGCAATGCACCTATTCCCTGGCTTCACTTCATAATATTCCTTTGCACAACAGTTACATTATTGGTTTTGTGGACAAAAATGAGCAAATATCAGACATGGTAAACCTTTTAACTTTGATGGTGGTAATGGTTTTGCTTTCTTTTCACACCAAATGCATCAGTCAAAACACTACGCTGAATGTAAAAAAATGTATTTGCGTTATACCTTTTTAATAAAAAAAACACAAATTGTTTTCAAAATGAATATCATAAAGTGAAACAATTTGATTGACCGGTTCCAGGCATCTTGAAAGACAGTACAACTGTGAATCATAACCATAGGTAACACTGCTCAACCATTTTGAATATGAAGAGATGAGGTTAAGAATTGTTTCATGGACGAATGCTTTTGTTTAGGCTACCTACCTGTGCTCGTTGTTTAGGTATTCCACATGTTAATATATGTTTTATTTTTTTATTTTTATTTTTTCTTCAACTAAACTCTTTAGAATTTTTTATCAGGGCATTTTCCCCTCAGTGTAAATAAAACAAATGTACGTATGTCACAATGTTTAATTTGTGGTTGCGTAATTTGAAAACATTCTTGGCATTGTATGACTGAAAAGTGCCTGTGTCTGTATTTAGCTGGCTATACCTATTGCTTAGGAAAGCAGCACTGGTGTTGCTAGTTGCAAGTTATTCGAAGCCTGCCAGCACTTGACGGGACATAGCATTTTAGGCACACCCACCCATTCCCGACTGCGACCGACTACGCTATCGCCATACTTGGTTTGCTTGCTGCTCATTTCCGATTCATGCTATCCAATCGCTTGTCTTGCAGTCACTTACCATCGCGCTACACTGAAGTGATTCAATGTTCTGCCCATCCCAATTTCTCTGACAACAAACAATAAATTAAGCACTTATACCAGAGTGAACTTGCCCTAACCAACTTATCTCTCATTATAAACAACAAAACATTAATTAGTAGCGTTCTTTTATCTTAACACAATTGACTAGCCAGCTCGTGTTTAATAAAGATTTTATTCATATTTACAGTTCGAAGTGCTCTAAAGACAGGCATACAAATTGTATTACAAGGTATTAATTCAGGTTTATCACAATATAGTATTAATGCAAATATTAAGAAAAAATAAGGCTTTTTTCAGTCCTGGTTTACACAAATGAGTGGGTCTTTACGCAGTGGTATGCTGGTGAACCAATGTATTTACACAATAACGCTGGTGAGATAATCCGTGCAAGGCTCATGTTTTTAACTGGGCATGGTAAAAACTGGTTGATAGACGCTCTTGTGGCCTTGACCACTAGGTTCCACAAAGTTTTATTTCGCCATTCTGTCTGGGCGTAAAACCACGCCCTTAAGTTTGCGTTTGGTCCCCAACACATGTAGGCTTATAGTCTTTTGCTCAAAGTGCATTGTCCCGTGGCAGTTCAGAAAGACTGGAGTTGCTGCGTCAATATGAGCTGGCACCCACTATTGACATGGTCCATAACCTTCTGTTTAAGCAGGGCGAGTTCGTCCCGTAGCACGTTGGCAGAGGAAACTAGCTCTGTGTGTTGGGTCTTAAGGTTTTTGACCCGGTCCTCCAGCCTAGAAATTCTCTCCAGCTTCCTTTTCCGGCATTTGGACGCGGCAACCCTATTCCTCATACGCTTCCTCTCGGCCTTGATCCGCTCCTGGCTTTCCATGTCGATTGGGGACATTGGTGGAGTTTCACCGGACATTTCGGGAACCGTTTGGGGTTCTTCTTTAAATGCTTGTAACCGTGAGTGTTGCGCTGACAGCTGCGGGTCGATACGGTTTTGGGAGGGGGGCGCCGTAAAACTGGTTGCCGAGTGTCTGTCGCCAGTAGGTGCCGACGCGGAGCTGATGGTCCGGTTGAAATTGCCCAAGTTTGTATATTCCGGTGGCTCTGTGCGTACATTGCAGCTGTAGGGCATAGCGCTCTCCGACACATTAGACACGGGGGCCATGTCGCTCGGTACATTTGTCTGTGCGTCAGAGCTAACATTGGGCATATGTTGCTGGTAGTGAAGCTCTGCAAGTGCCCTCACAAATCCCTCTGCAAACCCTTCTTGCTCGTCGGTGATGTTCTTGGGGCAGATGAACTGAGTTGGGGTGGGAGTTGTCAGGCCATTGCAGGACTGGATGATCAGCCTTTCCAATTCAGGCGAGGCCAGTTTCAGAAGACCCACATCAGGGGACGTCAGGATATCGATGGCTTTAGCCCGCAGTTGAGGTTTAAAATTTTTAGGATCGTTTAAGTTGAGTGTCATGCTCTGCTTCAAAGTTTTGGGGTTGAAACCATATCCCCCCATTCCATCGAGTTGCGAATTTGACGCATTTAAAGACTCGTCATAAAATGTTGCTTCCATCCTGGTAGGCATTAATTAACAATTGTTCTATCAATAGTACAAAAAACAAACGTTCCCAAATAGTAAACAATTTGAAGTCATTAATTACAAAACGTTTCACCTCTTGAAGTCCGCCTATTGTTGAAGTTCGATCCACTCAGACAACTTTGTGTGTAACGTGGAAACTTTTGTTCTGTAGAAAATGTTTTTCGTCATAGATAAACGACAGGCTTCCCCAATAAATAACCGTCAGTTTGTCATATCAAGTAGGCCTACTCTTTTCTAAAATATTTTTGTCCTCGCCAAGTAGATATTCTGTCTGGCTCGTTACAATGTACTTTCTATCACTTCCAACGTGGAGACGAACTTTATCCACTTCTAAGCTGCTGCTACACTGAAAATAACAATGATGTCATTTCTACAGCTTTCCATTGGTTTAACATCATTTTATGGGCGTTACATGTTGTAATGACATGTACGTTGCTCTGACAACCAGCTATATCCCCGCCTACCGCAGTGGCTGATGGGATTAGGTAATGCAGAAACAAGAGCGATGGACTCTGGGATTACGTAGTGTTTTTGAAAATTTTGTTACCCGCTTAATATAACCCACCCCCTAACTAGTATGCACCAGGCTGCAGATCAACCCAGTTACTTCTTTTGAGACATTAAAGTGTGTGTGTGGTTGCACGCCCCTTCAACAATATCTTCGATATTACATGTTGTTATATCTACTCTCCCTCATCTCGGTTGTTACAATGTGATAAAATTTGGTTTTATAGAACAAATTTTAATATATCCAAATTGTTCATGCAACCTAACATATTAGTACAATATTTTAGCTCCAAGTAACCCTTTCATTTCCCTCATTTGGCCCTGTACTCACTCTCTCTTTCTCTCTCTCTCTCTCCATATATATATATATATATATATATATATATATATATATATATATATATATATATATATATATATAGATACATACCATATCCAAAATATATCTGTATTTATGATTATTACATTTAGATACAATTTAAAATCTCTGTACTTGTGACTGAAATTAGACTGAGGGAACTATTTATGTTCACTTAAATTGCGTTCAAGTGGAGTTAAACGTGGAGCCATAAGGATCAAGGCTGATTTGGGTTCCATAGAACTTTTCAGGAAAGTGAGCCTGCTTTAGGCCATGGTCAAGGGGTGGTTTAAGAATCTGATATTGGCAAATGCTCAGAATGGCCATTGTCCTTTTAACCACGGGTCTGTCTGGCCTCCCCTTGTATTATTCAACACGTTTTCTTTAGCCCAACTATAAATAAATCAACAACAGACCACAGTCCCAGACAGGGCCAGGGTTGGCTGCATGAGGTCAACACTTGAGATGGTATGCTTGTCCTCACACTGCCTCAAACTGTTCAAAACAGCAACCATTTGAGGGTGTTTGACACCTTGAAGCAACATTTTTTATTAGAATATGCCAAATCTTATCTTCCATTTGCCCAAATTAGTTGCTGACATCAAAAATCTCCCCCCAAAATAGTCGAATAATCGAATAGTTACAAATGTGTGGGTATATGTACACAGGTCTGCTCATTTTCAGAAATTCAGCATTTAGACGTTACTATGGAACTCTAGAGTGACGCTTTCTTGGGAATAAATTAAACCTATATTGTATAAATACTTGCTTAGCATAGTCATAGATATCCACCCATTTGTGTCACGACATTGGCTGCTTGGTCTATCAGAAAGGACAAAACCTTTTTTGCCGCACCTGTGTTTATAACTGGTGAGTATTTCTCTTTTCCATAAACTACGGATGACCCCGGCAATGCTTCCTGTTTCTCTGAACACGTTTTCCCCTCTACTGGCCCATGGGTCACTTCTGAATAACACAACCTTCCTCCCCCAGCTCCTGCCAGCTGTTTCAACCGCCTGCACTTTTCCATAGTCGGAGTTTGGCCCTGCTTCCAGTACAATCCGTTTCTTTGTTGTTAAGGTGTTGGACCTGGGCCCAGGCTCACATCAAAATACTCAAGGAGCCTTTTGCATCTATAGAGAAAGGTTATTCCTGTTAGCCGTGCCAGAAGGACATATGAATACCACATCATAAAGTGTTAAAAAATGCACGTGCATAGCAATATTAACATTTTCTGGAGCATTGTGTCCTTTTATCCTATTATATCTGTGTATTGTCTGAAGCAATCCAAATAAACCCTTTTCCGCCCTTTTTTAAACACAACTAGGGGGGACCTAAGGGGGGAATATTTTACATGTAAACAGTATCATAATTCACTTTACATAACACAAGTTTTTTTTTTATATATAGGGTAATTCACTGATACTTGATGAGGTATCCTAACAGTTGAACTTTAAGTTTGTGACAAACAGGTTGACGGCAGAAAAATTGATTAAACTGAGAGTTTATACTTAATTCTACTTAATAATAAGTGGCTTCAGATGACCTCCCTCAAAAGGAAATTATGTCATTACCTGAACATTTTTTCATGAGAAGGGTAAGCAATTTTCTAAAAGGAGATAATAATGAGAAAATCATTTGAGCATTTAGTTATTTAATGGCAAATATGTATTGAAAATATATACTAGGGACATGGCAAAAACGAACATGCATACCAAAGTGGATAAAATACAAAATAATATATTTGAGACCCTATTGTTGTTTATATGAGGACGACCTAAACCTGATTGAAGCCTTTTAGAAAAACCTTTTTTTTTTACGTGAAATATGAAGAAGGCTTCCTTGGAACTTAAAAGGCACTGGTTAACAGGAATGAACCTGGCGGTTTAGTGGTGTGAAATATGTGAAAAACTCAGTCTAGCGAGTCACGGGCTGCGACATAATCGCCGCCGTCCTTTTTGGCTACTTGCGCTTTCTGTTGAAAACTAAAGTACACTGACTGAACACTTTGCACACTTTCATGATATCGTGTTGGTGGCTTTTAACATAAGCATTGGCTGGGTAAGAAATAGTTTGTTGTTTTGACAAAAATGTATCACTCAAACCGTATAGGCTTCAAAAATATTCTCAGAAATAAAAGACTGCCCAATCTAATTAAATTAGTATTATATGATAATTCACCGGGTTGCATGTTGCTGTGTAAGTTGTTTTGATTGATATAGGACGTCAATCGCAGCATTTGAAAAGTTGTCCCTTTTTCATATCACTTTAGTGCCAGCAATATCTCGTCATCAACCTTAAGAAGTATGCGAAATTATACAAAAAAATAGGCTATTTTGTAATTATTATACTAATCGCAATAGTTGTTTACCAAACAATCCTTATCTCATTGATGGCAGATGTCTGCCATGGCTGGATCTGCCTCCATGTACTATGTGGGGGTCGACGTGGGTACCGGAAGTGTAAGGGCAGCCCTGGTGACCAGAGATGGCCAGGTAAAAACCACTGCGGAGGAGCCTATTAGCATCTGGGAGCCCCACACTGATCACTGTGTCCAGTCATCCACTGAGATCTGGAGCAAATGCTGCAGTACTGTAAAGGTGAGATATGCAAGACAAATCTGTTACAAAAGTGTAAACAGTAGATGTATATATCGTTTAAAGCTAAACAGCATTCCAACTGACCTTGTTGCATTTGAAAAACACTTGGCTTATGTAGTTGTTCTGTACATGCGCATGATGTATTTCTGTGTCAGCACGTGACGGAGGGTGTAGAGAGGGGACAAATCCGGGGGATCGGTTTTGATGCCACCTGTTCCCTTGTGGTTTTGGACCAGAACTTTCAGCCTGTGGCTGTAAACCAGGACGGTGAGTTTTCTTGATTTATGGTTCCAATGGAGCCGCCCGCTCTGCTATATCTGGAATGGAAACATAAATGCCATAATGTTGTTGTCATGGTAAAGATGCCTGACAATGAACCCACATTAAAGTGAAACTGATCGATTTTTAGCACATACACAAAAGTATACGGCTGGCACACTTTGGAAGGTTGAACCGTTACATTTAGAAGGCATCTTGTAAGAAATATTTTGTGAACATTCTACCATGTAAGCCTACAGGTAGATGGTCGCATATAGTATGAGGGAAAATAAAGGATACCATAAACTAAAACAGTCTTTTATTTTTGCATGATGAAAGATGAATGTACTGCATTCAGTGACTGTTATCTAAAGGATGTTACAACTTTTCCCACATTTATTTTACTACTTAAACCCATGTGTAGGAGGTTAAAAAAAAACGCAGCTGATCTACTTGTACTTGTCCAAGGATTAGATGCCGGCCATTATAGGTTTTTGCGACCAGTTGTTTATTTCCCTCATTTCCATGAAGCTAGAGCTACGTGCTAGAATGTTCACAAATGACCATTTCCCTATTCAAATGTGCTTTGAACGGAGTAACGGCCAAGCCTTTCCTGTGTGTAGGGGAGAGTCGGAGGAACGTGGTGATGTGGATGGACCACCGGGCCGCCGAGCAGGCCGCCCGGATAACGCGCAGCGGCCACCGCGTCCTGGCCCGGGTGGGCGGGGTCATGTCGCCAGAGATGCAGCCCCCTAAGCTGCTCTGGCTCAAAGAGGTCAGGGGTCGCTGCCTGTCAATAGCCGTTTTTTACGTTTTACTGCGGTGCCCTGGCCAAGCAGCCAGGGGGGGAGGCGGGGGGGACTGTGGCCATGGTTCTAAACTGGTCGCGGTATTTCCCTTCCGAGCCAAACGACTTGACCGCCTTTTTTCTCAGAACCTGAAGGAGAGCTGCTGGAGGGACGCCGCTCATTTCTTCGACCTGCCCGACTTCCTGTCGTGGAAAGCCACTGGTTCTCTGGCCAGGTGAGCTCAGGTCCAGCTACAGTTCTGACTCGGTTCCCATGCCATATTTCCTTCCTGCAGTCAAGGTGTTATACTGTGTGTGCTACGTACTGTATAGATAATTGCTTACTGGCACAGACTGTCACATGGGGCGAACCTATCCTCCCAGGTCTCTGTGTACGTTGGTGTGCAAGTGGACCTACTGTCCTGCGGAAGGGTGGGACGCCAGTTTCTGGACAGCCATTGGCTTGGAGGACCTGCTGGAAAACGACTACTCCAAAATCGGTACTGGTTGTTGCCACCCTACCTTCATATGACGTTTACCCCTTATGGTGGTTGCCAATTCAGCGGATGTTTTCATCATTGGAGGACGAACCAGTGCTAGTAGTTGAAGCCCCTCTGCATTTCTGTTCATTTAGGCAATCAGACCTGTTGTCCAGGGACCCCGTTGGGAGAGGGTCTTACCCAGGAAGCAGCAGTCGAGATGGGGCTGCGTCCGGGCACATCCGTGGGTGCCTCTCTCATTGATGCTCATGCTGGAGGGCTAGGTATCGCTATCAGATACACTACATACACTACTTCAACTCAAAGGACACTCAAGTAGACTTATTCTGATACACAGCAATGGCGGAAATAGTATGTTCCAGAATCTAGTGTTCTTATTTAAGTTCACAGTGTTCAGTCCCCTGACTTCCTTTGGGAAGGAAGAAAGGTGAGAGGAACAGTTTTGGGTGGAAATGGATAATAAGGTTTTCAGCCTTATAAATCACCTCACCACACTGTATGCCTTTTGAGGGACACTGAGATTACAAACTGTCCTCATTCTTATCTCATTTGTACTATTTTCTTTTACGTCTGCTACAGCAGCAGTGTTTATTCTGTGTTGTCGACGTGGGGCCACATGGTTTTGTTCAAGCACTCGTGATCTCCAACCCTCGACCCCTGCACATGGCCCCTGCTGATTACATATTGTCGCATAGGATAAAGGTTAAAGCACTCTCGGTATTTAACTGGCGTACCTGTCATGGTGATCTACACTGTGGCCCCGGCTTGCCTGTGCACCTCCCACCTTCAGCGAACTCAAACCAGCTCGGTAAACATTATTCCAGCAGTTAGTGTCACCGTTAAACTCTACACAAAGGTTACAAAGCTACATCAAATGGCCGCCATACTGAATTGGATGAAACTAGATTTTCTCCGATGTTATTATCGCCTGTCTCTGCAAAATATGGGGGGGGGGGGGTATGTTTCTAGTGCTTCCAAGGTCCCAAATGGGCTCGGATATTAAACTGTAACTCTTAGCTGAAGCAAGATTTAGCATGAGCTTTAAACAGTGTAAATATGTTCCGTACCAATCGCCCTTAGCCATATATATATATATTTTTTTTTGGTGACGTGCAGGCGTGATTGGTGCAGATGTACGAGGCTTCCACCTGCCTTGTGGGGACCAGCCGATTACGTCGCGGATGGCGATGATCTGTGGCACCTCGTCCTGTCACATGGCGGTAAGTGGTTTAACACTGACCCGCCCTTGGTTGTGTCACTGACCAACAACAATATGGCCTCCGATGGGGGAGCCTGCTACACTAATACCCAGCTTCCTATGGCAGAGAAGATGCGGTTAGAAGAGCACAGACAAAAGTTCCTGCTTTGGGTTTTTTTCGCGGCGGGGGGGGGGGGGGGGTCAATCAAGCTGTGGCTTGCATGGGAATCCACAGAACGCTGCTCTGAGCCCGTGTGTCCATGCATACCTAATCTAAGCCCACCCAAGTCACTTTCCACGCTGGATCGTCCGCTTCATACGCTCAAGGGCTTTCTTGGACGGCCCCTGACCTGGCGTGCACTTGCCTTACAATGAACACCAGATGGATTTGCGCAACACATTTCCCTTTGATAGGTCATGGTGATCTTGCAGTAAGCATTTCCTGATTCCTCGGAATCCCAGTGGCTCCTGTTATGTGTAAACGCCTCGGCCGGAAGCCCCTCAGACGGACGCATTTGGAACTCAGAACCTTTGTTGTCCATTTGTATGGAAGTGTGACTCAGCCACCCCCCCCCCCACACACACACACACACCCCCCCCACCCCACCCCACACACACACGTAAAAAGTCCCGTTTGTGGATATTTGCGCATGTCGACGTCGGTCACAGGTTGAGGTGAGACGGCGTGCAATGACAGTAGCCCTGTTTGTGCTTGTTCCCCTGCTTGTCAGATCAGCCTGCTGCCCTTGTTTGTCCCGGGGGTGTGGGGGCCCTACCTGTCGGCCATGGTGCCCGACCTGTGGCTCAACGAGGGAGGCCAGAGCGCCACGGGACGACTGGTTAGTCCCTCTTCGTCTCAACAGGGCCGGGCTGGAGGCCCATTTTATTTTAAAACGGCCAGTCAATCTTGCTAGGGAGAGTGATTGGAAGTGAGGTCATAAGCCAAAATGGCTGTGAGACACAGGGCCTTGGGTTTGAAGGATTCATTATTGATGACCTGCTCTCATGCGTCCATCCTCCCCCAGATAGAGCATGTGGTGAAGGGCCATGCAGCCTACTCCCAGCTCCAGGACCAGGCTCAGCAAAGGTCAGCTATGGTTCTCTCCTCTCTCCAGACATCCAGACTTATAGGATTTGTTTGCGACGTGCGGCATTCCCGGTGTTATCTTGGAATACGAAAATTCCGTCTGTGAAGCCCCCGTTGTTCTGACAAATGTCAAGATTGGTGTCGACCATGTGTTTTGGATCTGTGTAGAGCTTGTTTTGAAACGCTAGTCGTTTCTTTTGCTTTCTGGTTGCACACAAATATGTAATTGCCATGTGGTGTTCTGCCCGTGATGGCTAGACCTGTTTAGAATGGCTACTTTCGACACCTTTCGTTACGTAAAAACCAGTCCTTCTGGCTTTTTGCCATTTTTGGTGTTTATTGTAATTATAAACCCATGTTATCCACTCACACAGGTAACTATTTCAGACCAATTATGTCCCAATGTCCATGCAGTGGGGAGAATATCTACTTGTACCTGAACAAATACTTGGACTCCATGTCCAAGGACAAGGCTCAGGTCGAGCTTCTGGGAACGAGCCTACACGTGTGGCCGGACTTCCATGGCAACAGGTCTCCTCTGGCGGACCCCACCCTGAAAGGCATGGTGAGTGGACAGGGAACACATTTTTCTGTGTTTGGATCCGCTGTGCATGGTATGGCTTTTTATGCTTGCTGATGCTAAGTGAGACTGGATCGATGGCACCTCTCTTCTGCAGGTGATGGGTCTGTCGCTGTCTCAAACGCTAGACGATCTGGCCTTGCTCTACTTGGCCACTGTGCAAGCCCTCTCTGTAAGTTGAAACTGCCTGGGATATGATCTCGAGTCGTTGACAGTACCAGGGCTCGGTCCCAAACTCTGCTGGGTGGGTTCATGTGCTTTGGTGGAGCTAATCGGCCCTTGCGTCTTTCTCTTTCGTTCCAGCTGGGGACACGTCATATCCTGGAGGCCATGAGGGAGGCAGGACATGACATCACGACCCTCTTCCTCTGTGGGGGGTTGAGTAAGAATCCCCTGTATGTGCAGGTGCACGCCAATGCTACAGGTGTGCGTTTTTCTACCGATGTTCATCTTTGTAAATTCTAATGAGTTATTATCCTGAGTAGACGTTGCTTTGACATCTGGCCGTGTGGTCACATTCCCGAACGACTGTTAATCAGCAAGATATGAGCACAGTCCGTGACTTGAAGTAGTCGTATTCTCTCACCAAAGGCTTCCTCGCGTTGTCCAGGTTTGCCTGTGGTCCTACCTGCTCAGACGGAAGCGGTGTTGGTGGGAGCGGCAGTCCTGGGTGCACGCGCGTCGTGTGACTACAGCTCTATTCAGGTGGAGACGGACACACACACACACACACACACACACACACACACACACACACACACGAAACGGAGTTCTCATTAATTTCAAATAGATTCCAGGTAAATCCAGTGTTAACACAATACTGCCATCTAGTGGAAAGAACTGATGAAGGGGAAACCCACTTGTGCTTTTTCACAGCTGTCTTAACATGGAGCCATCCCTGTGCGGAGCAGTATATATATATATAGTACGAGATGAAAGAGAAACGGTCGTCTTTGTATAGTTAGTTTGCTGGGGGGATATCTCACTGGCGCGTAGCTTAGCCCCAGGGAAAGGCAGGCCGCTAAGCCAGACATGCTAAAAATATGAAGGGTTTACTGGAGCCTCCCTCCCACCTGTTTCCTCATTCGGAGTCCCAACGGCCTGTGCAGTTGCTGTCGTCGGGTCTTTTTGAGCCGATCCAGTGACCCGGGGAGCTTACAGAGGTTTAGAGGGAAGAAAGGTGGTGTATGTCTGCGACACAGACCCTCTCAGTGCCCCCAGTTTTTTTTAGGCGGGGTTAAAACTAGGTCATGAGGACTTTAAATAGGTCTGTGCCTGTTTTTGTTGAGCATTTTATGTGCCATGCATGTTTTAGGAGGCGATGGAGAAAATGGCCAAAGTGGGGAAAGTTGTTTGGCCTTGCCAGGACCTTGAGAGGTGAGAAGCTGTTGGGCTGCTCTAGAATCACCAGAGGGTCATGACTTGCCATTGCAAACAATTGACGGATGGATGTAAAATACATATTTCCCAAATCATAACTGAATCATCTGTACCATGATCTTTTATTGGGATTCCTATTAAGAGGCAGTGATTCTTTTTTTCTTCTCTCCTTCAGCTTCTATGGGAGGAAGTTCCAGGTTTTCCAGCGTCTAGTTGTCCACCAGAGGGAGTGCATGGTCCTGATGAGAGAGTGAAGTCACCCTCCATCTTTAGGAGGCATGGGCGTTCACACACTAGTGCTTTTGGAGAGAAAATACAAGAGCAGCCCTTTCTGAGCCAGCTATTGGGTGAAGTCGTTGATTCTGAAGAATGGATCGGTCTGCAACAGCGGTCACCCCAGGGGACCAGAGAATCAGGAAGTTAAATCCAAGTACAAATGTTTGCTCAACATTTCCCAGGCGTTGTGAGTTTTGAGATTGCAAAGATACAGGAAATCCTGTTCTGGTGCTCACGGCTCAAACCACAATGTGGTGCACACACTGTAGTTCAAACCAAGTAAATCATAGTGATAGTTATAGTCAAATGGCACTGAGCACTCTTCCAAAACGAGCTTCTCGTGCAATGTTTGCTTCTTTGAACTGAGCTCTGTGACACATTGTACAATACAATACATTAGTAATGTGTATGAATATAAACATCTGATAAACATCATTTTTGTCTAACAAGCAGCTGTGTTAAACACTGTATCCATACTCACACATCTAACCCTCTTATTGGGCCTGTCACCAAATACCCTTGGCCCCCTGGGGCCACAAACTGATGTTTCCCTGCTCTGTCAACTGAATCAAGGAAAGCCCCCCCTCCACTGATGTCGTTTCTGTCCCGTGAACGTGGGGTTGACGGACAGATTTCAAACACCCAGGCATACACCTCACGGCAGTGGGTCAAGCGAATTGCTTCCAACAGAAGTGCAGCCCCACACTCTCAGCCCCTAAGTACTGCGATGAAGCAATAGGGAGCCCCCCCCTCTATGACCGCCGCACTTCAGTTACATTGTAATGCGACGTCGCCAAAATTAGACAGCAATTCTGAAGTGTAGGTTTTAATTCGTGCTCTGCCTCCGTGTGAATGAGACCCTAGACATGATTTCAAACATCATGCAGTATATCAGCTCTTCCTGTATCAGTACATCCTCCAGACAGCACTGGGGTAAAAAACACAATAGCTTCATTAAACGTTATAGCATTGTTTATGTTTACAGTTACAGGCCCTATAATGGTCCGTTGTTCCAGTGGAAGTTCAACTTTATCGTGTCAACATACAAGTGCAGCGATGGTGAAATGAATTCACGGGCAACTCTGCGACGTGCGAACAATACTGAAAGAGAGCAGAACGTTATCGGTGGGCTGGGGGGGGGGGCTCTCTTCTTCATGACGGTCACCGTCCTCATCCTCGTCGGTCATGGCTGAGGTGTGTAGCGTAGGTACTTCCTCCCCGAGGGCAACTCTTTGGGAAAGACGCCCGCCTTGAAGAGAAAGGAGGCCTCCCCTTCAGACATATTGGGAGGGACCATCACATGGTTGCCGGGCTATAGGGAGACGTAGGAAATGGGTGAACTATAATTCGATAATATCGTTTGACTTTCATATCTCAGACGGGGGAAAGTGCATAAAAAAAAACACATGGCAACAAAAGCTGCTACAGCCAATAAAGGAGATATGTATTCGATATTCATATTGTTTCGGCGGGCGCCGCCTGACCTTCCAGTCAACAGGGGTGGCCACGCGTTTCTCAGACGTGAGCTGCAGCGAGTCGACCACTCGAAGTATTTCGTCGAAGTTGCGGCCTGTTGTAGCAGGGTAAAGCAGAGACAGCTTCAGCCTCTTGTCTGGGCCGATGATAAACACCTAACGTCAGCAGAAAGGAAGGAAGACAAGGTGAGGAGGACATGACCCAGTAAAAAGGGAGAAATGACTGTAAGTGTGTTAGTGATAAACACACAGGCGAGCATATGTGTGTGTGTGTGTGTGTGTTGGAGTAGACTCACACAGCGGGCGGTCACGGGCATGCCATTCTTGTCCCTCTCGTCCGGGTCCAGCATGCCCAGCTCCACGGCCAGCTCCCTCTTGCTGTCGGCTATGATGGGGAAAGGCAGCGAACAGCAGGGGCCTGCGTCCTCATTGTTAAAGGCCAGGATGTCCTGCAAAGAACAGTAGGAATCATATCACTTTATGGGAGTCTGCTAAGTCTTCTAACCTATATGAAGAGAGAATGACTCAAGTTGATCTTTATATTTGGGAAACGGAATTGAAAGTGTTGCGTATACGCGGTTAGGCTGTGAGCGATTACTGATGTCATTGTATTTATGAGAGAGAAGCAACACTAAAGGCTCAGTTCCCCCCAATGCAACTAACATCCTCTGGATCCCCCCCCCAAAAGGGCACCTTAGTCCACTTGAGGTGGTCCTCCACGCTGTCGATTGACAGGGCGATCATCTTGATGTTGCGCTTGCTAAACTCACCGCTGAGCTTGGCGGCGCGGGCCAGCTCGGTGGTACAGACTGGGGTGAAGTCACGAGGGTGGGAGAACAGGATCCCCCATCTATGAAAAGAAGAGAGGGAAAAAGGGAAATGAGCGAAAATTGGCTATGGGAGCTAGTTCGAGTGGATTGATTGGTATCTTAATCCCCTAGGCGCCTGTGTTTTGTTGTTGGGCTTCAAGCTTTCTCGGAAATACTGAAAGCTAATATCGCAGATTCTGTACTGGTCTAATGCTCCATTTCATCTGCCATGACATGTCAAAATACTGCCAACTGATAGTTACTATAGTGAGATGCAAAATAAATGGGTTGTAATTTCAATATTATGGGATGAAGAGTGTGAATTTGAATATTCTTTGTCAGAAGAGAAAAGAAAAGAGTGAGACTAATCAAAGTAGGTGCCATGAAGTCTCTTTGACATTCGAGTTATTCCAGAATTTGAGTTGTGCTCTGCAACTAAAGGGCTTGCATAACCGATAAGGCTCCTCGGTTTAGCTTTATGGCGCCTTGCAATATCATCATATATCTCCAACTGTCCCAGACAAACCCAACGCGAATTATTGTTGGAATCGCTTAAATGTTGTAACCGTAAAACTAAAACATGCGAATACATCTTAAATTCAAGTGTAACATTATTATTAATTACACTATTAACAATGTCGTTTTTTTTCTAAAGAAAGAGGAAGCTGGATAATATTTTCGAGGGAGAGATCCTAATAACAGCGATGGTGATGGATTGCAACTGTAACCCTCTCACGTCCACACGCCATTATTTGCAATTCAAATGTGAATACTCACGAATCAGCCAGAAATTCGTGGAACTGGATCCTGCCAATTGTAGTATCAGCCTCAAAATTAGGAACCATGTCTCCAAGCAGCAGACCAGGCATAGTTGCGATGGCAATGGCGAACCCACGGTTACAACATCATCAGTGAGATGAAGTTGAATGTCACGCGGTACATAAAGGCGGATCTTTAGTTCAGGTAGCCGCAGGTTTGCGCTTTAAAATCTCTACCAATCAGAAAAGGAACGATCATTTATTTAAAAATGTAGTTTTTATTTAGTATATTACATTCATTAATTCCCCCCAAAATATGTTTGCGCGTGTGTGTGTTTGTGTGTGTGTGTGTGTGTGTGTGTGTGTGTGTGTGTGTGTGTGTGTGTGTGTGTGTTTTAGTAATGTTAATAATAATAATGTTTTAATGGATTTCAGGATTAAAATTTTTAGCTCATGCAAAAGAAAAGGCACTGAGATTAGAAATTCTTCAGTCGAGTGTTTTTATTATTATTACATTTTTTTATTTTTTATTTTTATTTTGTGGCGTTATAAATCACAGTCCTTTATTACCTTCAAGTTCCTGTGGTAGAGCACCATGCCACTGCATAGTCCATTGCATGTTTCACATTGGCTCATTGGCAAATGTTTCCATATGTGGACATATGTTTGTCTCCATACGACTGAAGTGCTTTTTGAACTCGCCAAGCCTTTAAAGAGACGCATACCTGCTCAAAAGGTTGAGAATGGTGGTTGCCAATCATACATATTCTGTTAATTCCATCTGTAATCATCAGAATTGGCCTTCTTCCTGACTTGGCCATTTTTGGGACATTGCAAAATGCAAAATGAACTTATTCGCACAATAATAACTATTTTTATGTCATATGCTCTAAGGAGTCTTGAACAGCAAGTTATACATCAACTTAAAATGATATCTAATAATACAATTCTACATACATTTGCTAAAGTAGATTGTTTACCTTTTAAAAGATAAAAACGGAATTTGTGGGTTAGTATGAAAGTGATACCTGCTTACCTACTACCCACAGTTCTCAGCCTAAGCCTGCAGCTAAATCCCCATATAAGGTGCTGCTATGGTAGTGCACTGTCCGGCCACAGGCTGCACGACGTAGGAGGAAAACGTGGGTGAAGTGGGTGACAAAGGTACCAGGGTACAACTGCTATTGCGTCTTCTGTTAGGGTTAGGGTTAGGTCTTCCCCATCTCCTCTTTCAATGTTGTAAACGCGTGACTCCCAAGTGCTCTCCCTTTTATTAGCTGTGCGCTACCCACCGTGCCATCTCACTTTGGATGAAGTTCCCTAAAATAATGTTCGGTCATGCAATCTGTTTACAGTTAACATTGAGCTACCGGGGTTCACAGACGCCTGTTGCCTCACCGCTTTAACACTACTTATGTGTTACAGTGATATCTCGAACAACGCGCTGATCAACTGAAGCTGACAATGTGTGGCAATGCAAATGCTTAAAGAAAACGGACTGGTAGATGGCGCCACATGACAAGGGACAAACCATTTATTGGGACAAACCCATCAAGCTATAAGACAATCACAAACCTGCAGACCTTTTTTCTGCTCTGTGTTCATTGTTCTTTTGGCCCTTTCACTGTTACAGTTGTTTCGTTTAGAACAGTTTTACCGAATTACAGATCATTCATTTGCATTGTAGATCTAAAAGTGATTTCCATTTCTTTCCCAACTGAAACATGATGATTGGGGAGACTTCCACCAAGTCTGTTTGGTATAATATAGGCTAATAGATAAACACAAGTCATTGAAAATATATTTTGTTAGGTATACCTTTATTAAGAGCTGAAATGACAGGACAAGAGTTTGAAAACGCACAGCACTTTAAAGATAATAATTAATGATAATGGAATAGAAAATAGGATACATTCATAAATTAAAGTTGTATGAACAGTATGTATTGTAATAACAGTATGTGTTTTAATAACAGTATGTGCACTCTGAATTTTTTAAGAGCTTGTCAATTTTGATATTTCCTGTGAGAGACTGTAAGAATTCATTTATTTCAATCGATATGATATGTGATATTTAAAGATTATTTACAGAATGAAATAGAAAAATAGATTCGAGTGAGCCTCTATAGCAGTAGGCCCACAGAGATACCTCAACGCTGAAGTAGTTAGCTAAGAAAGTATTGTCTCATTTACTTATGAATAAACAATGGCTACATTGTGGTCCCTCTCTCTCTCCCGCCTAGCTGCTGCTGTTGCTTGGACGGCCCAGCCTGACATCATAGGTTATCATGTGAAAGTTGTCCCAGGCGTACAGCTTCCGGCGGCCATGGTTGTAGTCCACCATGCTGTTGTAGCGGTACTTGTTCTTGAAGGGCACGGCGATGGCGCGGCCCTCGCCCGTGGCCGTGTCGAACACGTGGTTGACCGTGGTGTCGGGGGCCGTGTAGCTGGCCACCGTGTAGAGCCGCCCGCACACCATGAAGGCGTTGGCCACCGTGTTCTTGCGCACGTTGGTCTCCCAGCTGCGCCTCACCTCCAGGCTGTCGGGGTCCAGCCGCGAGAGCACGATGGCGCCCTTGGCCCGGCTGGTGCTGTAGATGGCCCACAGGCCCTGCTCGTCCACCGCCAGGTCGATGTCCGTGTAGCCGCCCCAGGAGTAGGGGTGCTGGCCGTGGAAGCCGGCGTCGGGCAGGTCCAGGCGGGTCACCAGCCTCTCGGCGGCCAGGTCGTAGCGGAGCAGCGTGCGGCTGCGCCGGCGCTGGTAGTAGAGCGAGCCGCGGTACAGGGCGGCGCCCGTGCTCTCCACGGACTCGGGCAGCACCAGCACCTTCATGGGGAACCCGCGGACCAGCTGCTCCAGGCTCTCGTAGGCGAAGAGCTGCCGCACGTCCTTGCCCACCGTGTCGATGCGCCACACCGTCTCGTTGGTGTACACGGGCCCCGGGGCCTCGGGGTCTTGGAGCCACACACCGTACTTCCCCGTGATGCCGTCGGCCTTCCGGTGCAGCACAGGCTCCCCCACTGAAACCAGCTCCCCACAGCCTGGAGACGCAGACAGAAGGTCAAAGCAAGGATCTAGGCAATGGGCAGGTGTCAATGCATGCAACGTTATGGCCAACGTGTTTGTTTGCCGCTATCAGGATCCTTTCAGAAGATACTGTGACGGTTGTTTACATTGTGTCGTTACTCTGTGTTGGCTTTTTGAAAGTAGGTGTAGTTGGACCGTGAAGAGACCAAAAGATGGAACACTTTAGGGAGGCTTCTGAAGGGACTTAGATTTAACCTGCCTCTCCATACCTGTGTAGTTATGTGCTCCCTCCGGGAGAAGGCGAGAAGCTGGGACCTCCGTTACCTCAGCCTTCATCTCCTGGTACGCACCGTTGCCAAACTCACGGGCAGGATCTAATGGAGACAAAGATGATAATGAGCTAATCATTTTACTTGTCGTCATATTCAATCAATCATATTCCCATGTGAAATACTCCACCACTATTTGCAATAACGAGCTCTATGACGACCCAAAAGACAGACATGCAAATCCATGTGAGGGGTCTAAGACAAGTCAGAAATTTAGCTTAAAACTAGGTTCCATATGACCCACAGAAAGCGTTTTGAAAGGATCAAGCACCCAAGTAGCAGGGCACTAATGCATGCGGGACAGTGCTGTAAAAAAAGGGGTCCAGGTTGTAAATTCCGATCCCCTTAGTCGACCTGCTCGAGCCAACGGAAACTGGACCTAATGTTCTTAGGCTACACATAGTTACTTTACGATGTTTTTACCAGCAAGTAGATGCTTCCCATATAGCTACTGTTTCTTTATTTACAAAAACAAATCACTTGTCGGTCTATTAAAAAGGCATTCAGGTGCACATCTTTAAGATTTGCCTGCACATTATAAGACTTTCTGCTCCAATGTATGCTAGTCGGAGATGATGTGTTAAAGATGCTGTGACCCACCAGCCTCAGGTTTCTTTTTGGTGTCGTGCAGGGGCCCTCCGGAGGTTGGCTCCTGGGGACAGGGTCTCTGGCGGAGGGTCTTGGCTTCCAGGCTCAGCTCGTCCACCCTTTTCTGGAGCTCCTGCATCTGTTGGTTAAGCGTCTCCTTCTCCTGCTGCAGCTGTCTCCTCTCCCCCATGGCCTGGGTGTGGGCCTCCTGGAGACCATCCTCCGCGCCGGCTCCCCCTCCACTCACCAGTCGGCTGACGGCGGACTCCAACAGGGTGAGGCGGGCCAGGATGCCCTCCGCCTCCGGCCCCGGCATCGTGCTGCTGCCGGGGCAGCTCACCTCCCCAGGGCTGGCCACGGTGAAGGTGTACTGGCACTGGCCGCTGTGGTCGTTGGAGCGGCGCATCGAGGCTCGGCCCTGACCCTGCGCCTGGGCCTGGCTACCCAGAACCAGGCAAGACAGAGCCACAGCCAGCTGGAGCAACATGTCGGAGGACAGCAGTACGTCTGCCAGCTGTTCCAAGGATTCAAACGAGGATGAAGTTCGTTCTTTCCTCTTTCCTCCTTGATTTTAAAACTTTGAGAAGGATCGAGCGAGCCAGAAAGAGAAGGAGTTCCGTAGGTAAGTGGTTCAGATCTCGTCTTCTATCAACTCCTTTGTTTGTGTCCGTCTTTCTCCGTTGTGTGTTGGGTTGTTCGTGTGAGTCAGGTTTGGTTTCTGAGTCCCAAAATGTTGAAAGAGGAGTATTTATACCATGGACTACTGGAGAGTGGGAGGGGACAAGGAGCTTGATGGTGCTTCTGAGAAGGAAACAGCCAGGGACGAGGGTGTGATTGTAAGTGGTTTAAGACTCCAGAGTAGTAGCAATAGACGTACGGAATTAATGGAAAAATACCCTCGTTTTACAATGTTATTTTCCCATTAGGATTTTTACCGTGTCCCGGCATTTTGGTGTGTTTCGGGACTGGACAGCACATTATGTGTCTGCCAGTCCGGTGTTTATCAAAACAAACGGGGGCCACTCTGTTTACTTCCTTTGCACCAGGTAGTTATGCCATTAAACCACTGTGTGTTTAAGTGCAAGTCCAATAACCCCGGGGATTTGTGTGCTGCGTATTAGCTGGAATTCGTTGTCTCTGTGTGTCGTCGCTCTCCCGTCTGTGTTCAAACTGGTCCAGGAATCCCAGCTGTCTGGAGCCGACCGACGTTCACAGCGGGCCAGCCCGGTTCACCTGCCCACCTGAGGGCACCACATGGCAGACTCACCTGCCGGGGCAGGATGTCTGAAGGATTTGCCGGCTGGGAATTTGGATGTGGTGGGCTCCTCTTCCTCCCAAACCCATACTTTTCTCCGGCCCTCTCTGGGCCAACGCCACGCCGTAAAATCTCGCATCAACAAGGAGCCAGGTTTTGGGAGATGTTTAACATTGTTCCATTCTTGTGGGACTAAAACCTGCCAATTAGGAAATGATTCACTACAGAATGGCGAGTCCTCCGAACTTGTTTATCTCGCATATGGCTCGGGGTCTGTGTTCCACCTCTTGGCTTGGTGTTGTGGGGACAGAACGGAGGGAACCACATCGGCCTGGTCTGCCGGGCCCTGCTTCTCATGGACCTTCCACCCATGTCCCACACGACAGGTGTTCAGGTGCCGACGCAGACACACCCCACGCGTCGCGTCCGGAGGCAAAGCAGCACTTTGTCGACAGGTGACGGGGCCGTTCGGTACGTGTTCAGGTGTCCGGTAGGGGAGGAGCCCTGAGCCTGGCTCGCGTGGCCGAGGTATGTCGATTGAGAGCGGAGAAGATGACAGGGAGGAGAAGAGGCGTGTCGGGGGGACAGGCGGGATCGCTGGAGACCCGTAACGTAAGCGAGCTACCTCTTTCCCCTCGGGGCACTCCATAATGGGTTTCGCATACTTGCTTTGGGCCCTGCCACTGTTGAGTCAATCTCCACCACCTCAGCAGTGATTTATTGTGTATTTATGTTGTGTTTTTTTCATTGAGTATTCTCATTAACGTTCAGCCCCCCACATAGACCTGAGGTCTTTCTTCCCACACGAATCGCCTCTCTGCCTCCCAGCTCCCCCCTTCACAAGAGCCGAGGAAATCGGCGTGGTCCCGGTGTATATTCCCCTACGAGGAGCTTTGGTCTTACATTACATTTACATGAAGTTAACATGGTCCACGTTATGGCTCTGGCTTCCCATTGTGTTCTGTCCCAGGTCCTGCAGTGGCCCCAATGATAGCCTCCCAGTGAGAGGCTTAAAGCTAGAGGTCTATTGAGATAACAGCCCGGGCACGCCGCTCTCTTAAGATACCTCTGTCAGGTCATCCTGGGTCGTTGGTTGCCTTCTAGTTCGGGCAAGCTTTTTCTGTTGGCAGATACTGTGGTTTGATCCTGCACAAGGTAATCAGTTCCATTTCTGACCAGTTTAAACAAATGACTGAGACATAGTGCAGTAGCCTGCACACTGCAAAATAACTTCTAATAATTATTATTACAACTTTTGTTAAGTATTGTTCTGGTTCGACGAGAAGAGGAATGATGAAAAGTGACATCATCAGATGGATTGAAGGGGGGGAAATACTGAGTCAGCAGCTCTGGAGCCTCCTCTTGGACCAGTTCTTTTAAGATGCAGAGAAAAGTACAATTCCAGAATTCATGGCAGCATCTTTTATTTCCACATTTAAGGTCTGTTGCAACATTTTGGTATGTTTAGTGAACTCAGAATTATATAAACATCTAAAAGAAATCCACCTCTACTTTTTAGGAGCCTTGATTGGGGGCTGCTTTGAAAAGTATTGGTAAATGCTTTTTACTCTAATGTCGCCAACATAGACTACCACACGTTTTCCAGCAGTAAATGATGAAAAGGATCATTTTTATTATAAAAAAAAAATCTCAAAAGTTAGGACTTGTACAGACTAATATTGCTGCATGGGCAGAAATGCACGCACAACTTTGTTACTGCGGCAGTTAACATGTGTTTTTGGCCTGGTTTTGTGATATACAGGGTGAGACAGACAAGTTATGGTCTGTCTCACTCATCGGAGACCAGACCTCACCACCACCCTTGTGTGAATATGTGTGTGTGTGTGTGTGTGTGTGCGTGTGTGTGTGTGTGTGTGTGTGTGACCTTTCACCCCGATTAGGAGGTGACCGTGTTTTTGAGACCCTCCAGTCACTTCCGGTTACAGAGCGGTGCTTTTGCTAGACGGCGTTGAAATGACATGCAAGCAGGTGAAAACATTAACGAGCAATCAATCTCTGGAGGGGGTGGACTGGGAGGTGTAGATTGACTGTAGGGTGTAATCACAGCGGATCTCACCCTCCCTCTCTTCTGCCTGCCGTAGCTGTTGTTTAGACTCCGCGAGCCCTGCGCAGGTGTTTCTCGCCACAGGCTCTCATTAGAGATGCAGACAGGCCGACACGGCTCCAGACCTCTGAGTAAACACAGACAGGCAGGCACACAACAAAACCCTCTGCACAGCAGACAGTGTGAAGGTAGACGGAGGAATGTGTTGTTTGTTGATGCTCCGTATTGTCCGCTTTCCTACCGACAGAATGGGAAGGCCGGCGGTAAATAGACTGCAGTCTTAAACAAAAGGATTTTGCATGAGCAAAATTTGCATATAGAATTGTCATCGCTCCCGATATTTCCTTTATTTATTTATTTATTTTATTTATTAAACATATTTAACCAGGTAAAAATGTTACTGAGAACAAGTTCTCTTTTACAGGAACGACCTGGATTACATTCCATAAAAAAACTAAAACATTTATACAAGTTTCAAGTAATCAACAACAAACAACAATTTAAATGATTAGACTCAAGAGAGTTAAGGCAATTTAATTATCAGAAACAAGAACACTCAGTTCCAAATATGGCTTCTGTTTTTCTCTTGACAAGAGAGATGGAGATAAATGATTAAAGCTTCAATGTTTGTTGCAGCTTGTTCCACTTCTATGGAGCATAGAAACTAAACACTCTTTTACCTCAGTATTTGCCCGAGGGATGTCTAATACTAAATATAGCTGAGGTTGAGTATTCTAATTTGTGTGTCTAACCTTTAAGAGACATCTGAGGTAAAAAGGTAGTTTATGAAGAAGAGCTTTATGAACAAATAATAAACAATGTTGTTCCCTCCTAACAGCTAAAGATGTAAAACCTGCTTTATGATACAAATCACAATGATGTGTTCTGAAAGGATCACCTGTAATAAAGCGAAGTGCACAATGGAAAATACAATCAAAGGCTGTAGTGTTGATGCAGCAGCATGCATACAAATGAAATCCCCATAGTCAATCACTGACATAAGCGTTGCCTGCACTAATAATTTCCTGTTACCAATAGTAAAACACAATATGTCAATATCTCTAAATCCCCATGAAGGAAATATTTTGTTCATGAATTCTGATAACATAGATCCATTAATAAAAGACTTGCTGTGAAAACAAATCTTTCTAAATATAACTTGTAGACACAGTTTTAGTTTGCTTCTGGCAAACCACCATAGTGAATAGTTTTCAAACCCATTTTTCTAGCTATGAAAGTTCTATCCTTGAATGTATTTGAAAGTAGCAAGTATTGAAGCTTTTTTAAATAAATCATTTTCAGTACTTTTAAAAAGTGTGTACCATGCATATGATGCCGTAAAAAATTCATAAATTCTTGTGTGACATCTCTGTCTCATAACCTGCCCTAGAGTCTGTTGCTGCCTGTTTTCCAAGCATTACGTCATCTAAATACACAGAGAAAAAAAATCATAGCATTCCTGCTCATTGTAATTTTAGTAATGTAATTTCACAAAAGCATCACCCTGTAGGGGTAAGTATAGGCCTATGAACATTCCAGTGGCCATACTGTACATTTACTATTTCTTTTCATGCAAGAAAGCACATTCCCAAATTCTAGAGGACTTTGCTTGCCTGTTTGGAAGCAGTAGAAGTTTATGGATTTGTATTTCGTAAGGTACATGTTACATAATGGAACAACCATTTTCCATTTTAATGACAGTTTTACAACAAGGCTCTTTGCATCTGGTGGGCCTTCAAGATTTAGAGTCCATCAAAATAGAGGAAGGGGAGGATGGAGATTGAGGTAAGGGAATCATAACTCTACTTCTGCTGAGTAAAACAGAAGCAGAATGAAGCACACATAAACATGAATGAAATCATTCATAAGTTATATACTGATCTGCATGACTGAAAGTGACAGGAAGTCCTAGGTATTAAAACAAAACTGAAACCTGTTATTTGCAGACTTTCAGATTGTTGCCATGCATGCCTGACATGATTGAGTCCTGATGAGTACAACAGATCTCCCTATCGTCTGTCCACACTGAGCTGCAATGGAGCATTCACTTGGGCATGAAGTGGTGGGACGATGTACTGGGACACAGTGAGGCATATTAGCCTCTTTTTCCTAGCTACTCTCTAACCTCTGGGCAAACCCTCCAGAGAAATACACTGTAGAGGGTATACATGAATTAAAAATAAGATGGGATTGGAGTGGTCTCATCAAAACTCAGATGTTCTGAATACAAATGTTTTTCGCTGAAAGGCAAGCCAATCATGGTGGCGCACACATATAAAAAGAGTGCATGAGATTTGGTTTATCAGTCACGTTTTTTAAATTTTTTTTATAAAGTATATCTTTTCAACATGTTTGGAAATAAGTATCCTTCCAATTTTTTTATTGATCACATTCTTTTTGTTTCAGTTTTTTTTTTATCTATATCTTTTCAAAATATTTGGGAATAAGTGTCCCTCCAGTTTTTTTTATTTAACAAAAAGAAGCTTCATAAAGTTAGGTAAACCTCTTACAGTATAATAAATAATGCCTTAAATGTTCAATGTTCGTGTTAATTACAGTCAGTGTACGTTTTTGACCTAGTAAGTTGGCTGAGTATACTTCCATGAAATAACCATAAATAAATAAAAAGAAAAAAATACATTGTTTTGTGTTTCAGTAGCGTGAATGAGGCCCTGTTTTTAATTTCATGCCGCAGAGAAGTTTTATCATGTCATGGCATTGCTTCAAAATCCTCTTCTAAACGTCAATTTTGTAATTAACTATAACACTCAGTTAGTTCACACATAGTTCTCTCTCCCTGTTCCAAGCACGTCTTAGTCCGAAAGAACCAGAATTATAAAGCATGGCGTTGTCTTAAAGGTTTAGCCTACATAATAGAAGATCAGGCCGCTGTCAGGCATTGGGGAAAAAACTTTCTAGGACCTAGAGTTGCACATTTTTACCACTAGTCTTCATTTTGGCTTATATTTTGGCAAATAAGACAAATTCTGTTGTTTCACGTTTTTTTCACATTGGCCCAATTCCTCGAATTGACCTGCTGCAGCTTGCTAAAAGAAGTTCCCTCTTACAATGCAGAGCAATTCTTGCTCACCTTAAGAATGACATAGCACATTTTTAATTAAAATCTTTTAGCCATGGGCCCCCTGGCTTGTGAACAGGTGAACACAATAAACTAATCAGGCACTGAGTGCCAGGCCATGACAGCTTGATTTACTTTTTCTTGATCACTTTATAACCTCAACTCAATATGTGTATATCTTTTACCTCCTTGCCCAATCTTCATATGTATCTTCTACATGAAAACAGAAAAGAGACTTAAGGTGTCCAAAAGTCAAAATGTTTTAACCCTAAGGTCATTAATTTATCATTTTAAACAATTCCAGTGGCTAAAAAAAGAATCCTGAATGTTTATTAATTAATTGAATTTCATATTTCTTTGTGGGACTTACACAATGATTTCATATTTTAAGTTTAATAGCATGGAGGTTTTATATTCTACAGTATGTAAATTAAATTATTGAAATGACAAAATACTGTATTAACCCTTCTAAGGTTTCCACTTTGTAACATTGTATGTTATATAAATCTACGCCTACTTTGCTTTTTGTTGTTGTTTCAAAGTTACACCGATTTTACAGTATATGATCATCACGATCAGCATAATAAACCAATTTTTGAAATCTTTTCTTTAAAATTGCCCTGTTTGCATTAAGGAGGAGGGCTACGTTTAATTTAACAGTGGGCTGCAACCCCAGCCAGTCATCATCAAAAATAATCAATCAGGATGGAAATGTGCACCTCTCACCACAATGTTGCGTCATCAAAAAAATGACAGGGTATGAAATCTGACTCCAATTGTGAAGAATTGTATATTACGTAACCATGATATATATGCACTGTGACAACCGGTGTGTTAGCCAACCCTGGTGTCCCTTGAAAACATTCAAGAAACCGCGAGGGGCAAGCAGTCTAATGTCGTTTGCGTAGAGCAGATTTTTAAGCAGTAAGGTGAAAGCGGTCTTGTGCCTATCTTTTTCACATGGGACCCTTCACCAGCCATGCCTCGCATTGAGATGACCAGACAGGCCTTTAACATCCATAATTGTAATACCACAAGCCAATGCAAAATATCGATTAAATAGCATTTTGTCAGCTGAAGTGTTGTGCAATGAGTAATGGCTTCTGTTACCACAATGTTTAACAAGCCTGTTCAAAAAGACTGAAATAATCGACGTTTGGTGTTTGCGGTTTTAGGCCACTGCAGGGATCTACAAGAGCGCATCCAATTTTACTGGTGCTGTGATGCGCAGCCGTGTCGCATGAGTCACGCTGGCAAAAAAATGGCACGATGTAAACAGGGGGCGGATTTGTAATGCCTAACCTGTCTGAGTTCAGCCAATACGCCGACACGTTTGTGTGCCGTGAACATAACGCCGTGGCTCTTATTGGTCTACTATCTTGTCAATATCATGTCGAGGCGCGGCGCTGGTTCGCAATTATCGCAGCTGCGTAAAAAAAGATTAATCTCTCGAGGGTGAATTTGGGTTCAGGATGAGAATGTCTTGATCTCTATCCTTACATAAAAAAAAGCTAGTAATATACTACAATTCCGTGGGGTTTCCAATTAACCTGATGCTAGATTTTACTAGCAGGTATTTTAGTCACTTGCGCTGGCTGATCTGCGCGCTGCTTCAGCACTGGACAGCGACCGCCTGGACATTGAAAACGCCAAGAGAACCTTGAAAAGGGTAACGACAATAGCCCAAGCTATAAAAACCAAATAGCAATTTATTGAGTTTACTGTCGAAATAACAGCTTACTTAATAATGTGTTGACAAGGGCAACATTTTTGCGACTGCAAATTTGATTCTCGCTTGCCCCGTGGGCCAACAAGCAAATAGGTTATAACGCACGTTTTTTTGAATGAATTTGATAATCGGGATCGGATGTAGTCAACCCTATCCTCTACAGTGCCCTTGAAAATCATTTGTCTATGTTTGTGGTGGTGACAAGCGACTGCGCAATAGTATTTTCGCTCTCTCCATCTTTGTCATATTTGCTCTCTCAATTGTGCTTACAGTCGAATCGACCCTGGCTTGGCTTGGGGCAATGCAAGGATAGATGACTTCACTACAAAAAGCACGGTAGCCTGGACTAATATAGAACCACCCAACCCCCTCATCGTTCTCTTATCTAAAGTCCTTCGTCTACACGCACCATGGGGAACCGTGGAATGGAGGACCTGATCCCGTTGGTCAACAAGCTCCAAGATGCTTTCAGCACTATCGGTCAGTCCTGCAATCTGGACCTGCCACAGATCGCCGTGGTCGGTGGACAGAGCGCTGGGAAGAGCTCAGTTCTTGAGAACTTTGTCGGCAGGTACGTGAGCAACACGTAAAATTGACCACCGAGAATAGATAATCCCTTCTCGTTAACCTTGAAAGGGTGACATAAGTAAGTCCTTCTTTTCCCCTCCGCTAGCGAACCATGTCGTCACTCTACGTTATTTTTAACACAGCTTCTAACGGCAAGGAAGGCAGTATTTGGGTTAAAGCAACTCTCTTGGTGATCTGATGCTGCTGCCATCAAGGCGGAACCAGTGTCTTGAAATATCTTAACTATTTGTTCACTCTCAATCGCGTTTTCCTACCATGCACAGGTTAGGCTTATTGCCCTAATAAAGCTCAAGGTGATTTGGTGAAGTATTTGCAATTATGGTATAGCCTTACAGTTTCGCAAAAGTCATCATTATTAGCATTTTGCCGTGCAAAAATATAATGTTTGATTTTATGCTTGGGTTATTCAAATTGAATCGTAGTCTAAAGTGGCTGTTGAATGTACATTAAAAAGAAATCGAATGAAAACATAATGGTCGCTGTTATGCCCACCCCATGGTTATTTAAAGCCTGATTTTTCTTAGATAATCTAGCCTACATTCATCCTTTGTGTAAAGTTTCACTACGTAGTTTAAAAAATGTTAACCCAGATATGACCAGTAGCCATTCCAATGTAGCACACACCCCTCACTTCTCAAATATGGCTGCAGCAAAGCCAACGTCTACCTACTCAATCCATAGTTATAGATGGATGTCCAGACTTTGTTAGCCTCATCAGTCAGGGCTCAGCGCCCCTTCCCCCCAGGGACTGTGTGCATGCTGAGTAATGGTCCATCTGTCAAGTGTTGGCTACCCCAGCCACAAAATGGACAGGATTTTGGACTCATCATTTTGGGTGTTCGAGCAGGTCTGTAGCATAAAATGAGTTGGGAAAGGGACGTCCGTTTAGTCACATACCAACACCCCCACAATTACCTAGCACAGATGCAAACACACACACATCCTGTTGAATCAATATGACACTGAATCATCTCAGGATGGCTTCTCTGCTGGATTTTGGGCCTTTGGGCATCAGGTCATAGTGTTACCGAGTGGGAGCGATTATGTCTTTCCAGTTGGAATCTAATGCAATTTAGGAGTTTCCAAATGTAAAATGGCATTGAAACAGCTACTAACTTTAACACCAAAGAAGAAGACTCTTCCAATGCACAACACATGGCCCTCCATCTATGGTCCTACCCCCTAAGTTACTGATGATTGAGACTGGCTGTCTTTCCCCAGGGATTTCCTTCCTCGTGGCTCTGGGATTGTCACCCGCAGGCCCTTGGTCTTGCAGCTGATCAGTGCTAATGCAGGTGGGCAACAGACACACACACACACACACACACACACACACACACACACACACACACACACATATTCAATACCGAGCTCTCTTATTTTTTCTGTCTTGTTCTCTCAATCGACATGCTCTTTATTTAGCTTTATGACTCACTACCAAATGCCCAATCATGCTTTCTCTCTACCCTCTCTAATCCTCCTTTGTCCATCTTTGCTCCTGGTCAGAATGGGCAGAGTTCTTGCACTGTAAAGGCAAGAAGTTCACAGACTTCGATGAGGTGCGTCAGGAGATCGAGGCCGAGACAGACCGCGTCACCGGGGCCAACAAGGGCATCTCCCCTGTCCCCATCAACCTGCGGGTCTACTCCCCTCACGGTAAGGGCATCTCCCCCATCCTTATAAACCTACGGGTTTACTTCCCCTCATGGTAAGGGCATCTCCCCGGTCCCCATAAACCTACGGGTATACTTCCCCTCACGGTAAGGGCATCTCTCCTGTCCCCATGAACTTATGGGTATACTTCCCATCACAGTAAGGACATCTCCCCTGTCCCCATAAACCTACGGGTGTACTCCCCTCACGGTAAGGACATCCCCCCGTCCCCATAAACCTACGGGTATACTCCCATCACAGTAAGGACATCTCCCCCGTCCCCATAAACCTACGGGTATACTCCCCTCACTGTGCGAAGCTCCTCCTCCACCCATCACTTCTAACCTCCATCCAAATAGAGATGAGCTATGGAATGCCGTGATACAGTATCAAAATGTAACATCATACTTGGTATGAATGGCAGTGGAAGCCTTTAAAAGTTGAATAGGCATGAGAAGAGAGCTCTGGAGGGCTGGCTTGAATGCTAGCACAACTATTTAAAATGTTCCTCTGATTAAGCGAGTGACTAATGACTTGACGTCTAAAAAGATAAAACATCGATCCTCAGTGGAGATACGGATGTGTCAAACAAACAGCAGATAACCTCAGGCCTATTGCTTGAACCGTTTTCCTCTCCTCCCTGAATCCATCTGGTTCCCCCTTCAAGTAAATCCTGCCGTCGACCTCTTATTCGACCCAGCCCACTTATACCGCCTCCTTCCACTCCAGTCTGGTTTACCCGTTCGGACTGTGTTGGGTTGCAGTGTTGAACCTGACTCTCATCGACCTGCCGGGCATCACCAAGGTGCCAGTGGGCGACCAGCCGGTGGACATCGAGCAGCAGATAAGGGAAATGCTCATGCAGTTCATCACCAAGGAGAGCTGCCTGATCCTGGCCGTCACCCCGGCCAACACCGACCTGGCCAACTCGGACGCCCTCAAACTGTCCAAGGATGTGGACCCACAGGGTAGGGGCCCATTTGGTGGGATGGACATTTAGACAGGTTGGGTTGACCCATAGGGTCTAAATAGTGTATGTTGTATTTAAAGGGAAGGGAGATGTAACAGGGATGTTAAAGCAAAGTTGTTTTTAGAATGCAAATCCATAATATTTCAGACACGATTATTGGAATGGAATTTACTTTATTGATCCCAAGGAAAATTTCTAAATATATAAAATATGTTATCATAAATGCAATAATAACAGTTCCTATCTACTACTTCCACATCTGTAGAATATTACTAGCATGGCACTAACCAACTATAGTAAGTGAGCAAAGCGTCCTATCCATAACTCTATGGGATTTACTGTCTCACTACGTCCCTCTATCCCTTCCCCCTGTCCAGGCCAGCGCACCATAGGAGTGATCACCAAGCTGGACTTGATGGACGAAGGGACGGATGCCCGGGACGTGCTGGAGAACAAGCTGCTGCCTCTACGTAGAGGTGGGCCGTGGCCACATCCCTTCAATCTTCTCATCTCTCCCTCTTTATTCAATTTCTCTCTCTCTCTTTCTCCATCTCTTCATGAACGGTTAAAATCTGCAAGTAATTTTTTTTACGTGGCTAAATGTACATTTTCATCTCAGTCTACTTGCACTGCTTTAACGTCTTGACCTTGTATTTTTCTGCCGCCATATCCTCTCTCTCTCTCTCTCTCTCTCTCTCTCTCTCTCTCTCTCTCTCTCTCTCTGTATCTCTCTCTCTCTCTGTCTGTCTCTCTCTCTGTCTGTCTGTCTCTCTCTCTCTCTCTCTCTCTCTCTCTCTCTCTCTCTCCTTAGGTTATATTGGCGTGGTGAACCGCAGTCAGAAGGACATAGACGGGAAGAAAGACATCAAGGCAGCTCTGGCGGCGGAGAGGAAGTTCTTCCTGTCCCACCCGGCCTACAGACACATCGCCGACAGCATGGGGACCCCTCATCTCCAGAAAGTCCTCAACCAGGTAGTCACAGCCACCCCTTCTCACTCCCGCAGAACGGACGCTCCACTGGCTCCAGCTAGCACTCCGTGTTCCAAGCGACGGTTGTGCGTGAGAATCCACACCAGAGTCTCGTTCCCAGTACTCCAGGCTAGCGCCATCTGTATCAGTTACGTTGCAGCGCCCTGATTTTTAAAATGCCGATATCGATCACGTTCCCGTGCTGCATGAAGCGCGCCTAATGGCTCAAAAGCATCGTGCTAAGTGGCTGAGTCACGTTGCCCACGGCCGGTGTTCGATGCAATGCACCCACCTAGGTGATGCCCCCTCGCTCATCAAAACACTGTTCTGCTCCCTGAAGCCGGAGGCCAGGCTGAGTGATAACAGTGCATGCCGAGCCACGTTGCTCGACGTTAAAACGCTGCGTGATATTCATGAGCTGTAGGCCTTTTGCTGAACCGTCAAAAGAGCATTCCGTGGAGCAAGATCAGAGCGACCCTGAACATTGTGTGCGCTGTTTACCGTAAATTTCATTTTTTTTACCAACTGGAGTATGATTTCAATGTTAATCTAGCTCCCATTGAGTTGTAGGACAGATCAGTCGTTCCATCAGATTATCCTAACCCGCTTCACCATTTATTCAGGAGACCCATCTTATTTTTTGGATGAGTAGCTCACTTCTTCAGTGAACTCTCTGTGACGGCCATGATGTGGGCCTACGTTCTGTACTTTTCCGACCCAGATAACACTGCATGCACAATCCCCAAAGCCCAGCATAATCTTCTTAGGGACGCCACGTTTGTGACCATTTTTGTTTTGGCTCCCGCGTTACGTCTACGTAGCAACTGACCAACCACATCCGGGACACGCTGCCGGCGTTCCGCAGCAAGCTGCAGACCCAGCTGCTGTCTCTGGACAAGGAGGCCGAGGAATACCGGGGATACCGTCCCGATGACCCGTCCCGCAAGACCAAGCAGCTGCTGCAGTCAGTACCTCCCTCTTATTTACTAACCGACATGTGTCCATTTTGTCAAGGAAATATGCTCAAAATTTAATTTCTATCCCTCTATGTATTACTCTGTGATGTATCCAAGACCACGTTGTAAAAAGAAAGAGCTTTTTTTGTTGTTGCTGTTTTCAACTACCTATTAGTACATTTGTAAAACAAACAGACCTCCCCTCGTCCGTTTCGAAAGGCAGCAATAAATTATACAAGGTCGGCTTGGAAAGGTATCGCTCTGCTTGCATCTGTCCGTGGCATAACGGGCGTTTCCTCTGCAGGATGGTGCAGCAGTTTTCCGTGGACTTTGACAAGCGCATCGAGGGCTCTGGCGACCAGGTGGACACGGTGGAGCTGTCCGGCGGCGCCAAGATCAACCGCATCTTCCACGAGCGCTTCCCCTTCGAGCTGGTCAAGGTGAGGCCTCCGGCTGGCTGCCCCGTCACCTCTCCCCGTCCCCTGCGGTTTCCTTGTTCCCCCCCCCCTCCCCACCGTCTCCCTCACTCCTCACAGCGTTTCACTCCCTGGATCTGGTCCCTCATCTCCTGTGTCGTAATGGCGCTCTCTGAAGGCTCCCGTTCACTTGTGTTGATCCCAACACTGTTGCGACCGTCTTTTAATGTCTGTTGCTTCTTTGCGCCCTCTCTGCCTCCCAGATGGAATGCGACGAGAAGGAGATGCGCAGGGAGATCAGCTATGCCATCAAGAACATCCACGGCATCAGGTGGGTGCTTGTGTTCCACGGTGCCTCTCTGCCTCTGCTTCCCCCCCCCCCCCCCCCCCCCCCCCCCACTCCCCTCTCTGTCGGCCATCTTGTTTTCTCACCCTGCCACCCGCCTGTCTCCCCCGGGCCTGCAGGACCGGCCTGTTCACGCCCGACATGGCCTTCGAGGCCATCGTCAAGAAGCAGATCGTCAAGCTGAAGGAGCCGTGCATCAAGTGCGTGGACATGGTCATCCAGGAGCTGATCAACACCGTGCGCCAGTGCACCAACAAGGTAACCACAGGGGCCTGCTCCAAAGGCTGACCGACCCAAAAGAAGGGAGGGGACACGTGGATGGGTAGACGAATGGATGGATGGCAGGGTGTAATGAAGGGAAGAAAGAAAGGGGGGACAAGAGGACACGACCTACATTGATTATTGAGAAAGCGGAAGCAAAAATACTTTCCTTTCTTGTACAGCCCCTTGAGATGCACTCAGGTTTGCATATCGATATGCTTTGCGTGATTCCGAATGCGACAAACTCATATAGGTCTGGGGAAGGAGAGGAAAGCAGACAGGATTGAAGTGATACGGCATGTATCGAGTAAGATAGCAAGCGGTTTCACTGAGAGCGTGTGTTCTGTGTGTTCCGTGTGTTCCGTGTGGCTGCAGCTTGACTGCTTCCCCATGCTACGGGAGGAGACGGAGAGAATCGTCACCTCGCACATCCGAGACCGTGAGAGCAGAGCCAAAGACCAGGTACACGCCCACACACACACGCAAAGACACACCTACACACACACAAACACACACGCACACTTGTAAAGACACACCCACATACATATACACACACGCACGCACATGCAAAGACACCTGCACACACACACACACACACACATGCACATGCAAAGACACACACACACACACACACACACACACACACACACACACATACAGACACACACAGAGACAGACATCCTCACACACTCAACCCACACACAGCAGTAGAAGCACACGCTTAAAAATTTTCCATTACAGGTGCTGTTGCTGATCGATGTGCAGCTCTCCTACATCAACACAAACCATGAGGACTTCATCGGCTTTGCTAAGTAAATGTTTCAGGGAGCCCACTGACATCCATTATCTCCGGACCGTCATGATGCATTTGCAGAGGGACACAATAGGAATGAGGGAGGGAAAATGGACCGGGACTATTAATTATATACGCACTTAGATGGACAGAGATCTATTTCAAGACTCCCATTTGCTTCTTTCTTTCTTTCTTTCTTTCTTTCTTTCTTTCTTTCTTTCTTTCTTTCTTTCTTTCTTTTTTTCTTTCTTTCATTTTTTCTTTCTTTCTTTCTTTCTTTCTTTTTTTCTTTCTTTCTTTCTTTCTTTCTTTCTTTCTTTCTTTCTTTCTTTCTTTCTTTCTTTCTTTCTTTCTTTCTTTCTTATTCTGTTTCTCTTTCTCTTTCTCTGTCACTTCCTTCTATTTTCTGATTTCTTTTGTCTCAATATCTCCTCTTCATTTTTCTCCTTTCCATCCCCAGTGCTCAACAGAGCAGCCGCCAGACCAACAAACAGAGTTCAGCGACAAACCAGGTGGGGGTTCATCGCGCACACACACACACACACACACACACACACACACACACACACACACACACACACACACACACACACACACACACACACACACAGTGGGTTAACGTCAACTCTATTTAAAAAGACCAGAGGGGCTAGAGGGGCTATCCACATGGTTATGGATGTTACATTGTCCCAAACTGCACAAATATGCTTCTTTGTGATTGTTTTTACAAGGCATTCTATATCACATTTCATGTTAATTTTGTCGCCCTTTTGAATATCATTTCATTTTATTTTTTAGTTTGCTGCTATTACTGTAATTGCATCGGAGTACTATAAGAATATTTGTATGAGAGTATTTGTTGTTTTTTTGGCTTTGTTTACTTTCCGTCACCGTCATCAATGCGTTGAACCCATATTCCTGTGTTTGAACCCCCCTTTGTGTTACCAAGGTGCCCCAATGTATTTCCTCCCCATTCCTTAGTGAGACTCTCAGCTGCCCTCTAATGGGTGCCTGGTGGTAACTGGTAAGTATTTCTCATTGGGGCCAATGGGGAGGGGAGGCTATGTCTGGCAGTGGTATCAATTCTGGCCACTGGGTGGTGCTATTCTGTAGTCTTTTTTTCTCTATTTTCTTCTGTTTCTCTCTTTATCCCTCCCTCTCCTCCTCTCTCTCTCCTGCGCTCTTGTTAAACACCCACACACAGAACCTTTCAAGCAAGGAATGCTGGTTTTATCTCGACCTTACTGATAGGCAAGGGATTCTAGTAACGTTTCTCACCCGTTAAACCTCACACAGCTTCCAAAGCCGCTGGGTTCTGGGATTTACAGTGCCTCATGTGTCACGGTGAAACCCTTCCCCCAGGTGTATTTAATACCTCACTTCCTTCCCGTTTCAGGCCTCGTCTCCTCCTGCCTCAGGCCTGATAGTAAGCGACAGTTTCCTGTCTGGCTCGCTAACACTCCTTACGTGTCGTGGACCCCCAGGGGGGTTACCTGCTACCTCTAGCTTCCTGTCACCAAATTAAAAGCCTCTAGTTTGGCTTTATGTTTATTTTCCATGTGGGTAACCTCCTTAGCGGGTCTTAGTCTGTCTGACACTGACACTAAGCTAACCCTCATATAATACCCACTTGTTGCCTTGTCACTAGCTAAAGGCTAAAGAAACGAATGCACTTAACACCGACACTCACAGAGGATTTTTTCTTTTTTTTTGCGTGCTAATATCATGTGATCTGGGGAGCACCCTTACCGCCATGGTCACGTGCTTTTGAGGCGGTTTAAACACGAACACGGTGCCTTACTGGAAACACACTCAGCACAATGGACTGGATGATTCACCTACGTGACCCTGAGACACCACGCCATCCATCGCATTCTTTATTCACAGACGTTTTGCACAAGCTTAAGTGTCACCTCTGGACATCTGGTATATGATTTTTGGGGGGGGGGATCACGTGGGTCGATGGGCAGAGCTGTGCACAACACATCGATGGAATGGAAAGGGGTTCGCGCCGGCTTTTGCGTCCCTGTTTGCCATTTCTCCCTTGCAGCCCCATGGTCACACAGTCACAGGCCTCTCTCTCTCTCTCTCTCTCTCTCTGACGGCTCCCTTTTGCCCTGTGCGCAGGTCATCCGCAAGGGCTGGCTGACCATCAACAACATCAGCATCATCAAGGGCGGGGCCAAGGAGTATTGGTTCGTGCTGACGGCTGAGAGCTTCTCCTGGTTCAAGGATGATGAGGTGAGTCGCGAACTCGAACTTGCCTGCCGGGGCTCGCTCTAGGACTGGACTTGATGGTATTTCTGTTGTTAGAGTTTTTACAAAAGTGCGTTTTTGGTAAGTCGCGAGAGCACAGTGCAGTGTTTTGTCGACAGTGGTAGGGAACCGGCTTAAGAAACCTGGAGGGTTATTCTTAATAGTACGGACGACAGCTCCGACCACCACATCGGAACCGAACCAGTTTGCCACGCTTCTATGCAAAGTCCTCTCTCCCAGGTGACGCGGCTGCTTGGCCTCCGCGCTTCCCCCGGCGTGAGCGTGAGTCTGTGCTGGCGCCGTGGAGGTGTCGGTCCGAGCTTGGCGGGCAGCTGTCTGTCTGCCTGTCTGTGCCTGCTGTACAGGTGGCAGGACGTTCTGCACAGCAAGTGTAGACAGGCAGACACACGGCAACTCCCTCGGTCGATGGCGACGCCGGTCGACTCGCAGGGCATAGGTCGTCACACTGTTACCAAACCCTGTCTTCACCATGTGAAGTAATGCATGTTAACAAACCATGTCTTTACCATGTGAAGTAATGCATGTTAACAAACCATGTCTTTACCATGTCAAGTAATGCATGTTAACAAACCATGTCTTTACCATGTTAAGTAATGCGTGTTACCAAACTCTGTCTTTACCATGTTAAGTAATGCGTGTTAAGGTCAATCAGCAGATATAAATACAGACCCTCTATTTCACTGACTATTTTTCTGACAGTCTGGGTTTTAGTTTATCCGTCTCCGTTCTCTCTCCGCTGTGAGAAGAGGCCTTTGGTTCTCCTTTGCACATTTGGATCAGTCCCAAAATCCAACCGATGTTCACTCACAGGCACATAAATAAGCCCAAGCACAGTCATCCGACACACCAGACTGTGGTGCTTTGGGGCTGAAAAATAGTTATTCGATATGTTACTGTGGTGAATAAGGAAATTATGGACCCAGTCACCTCGACTTCGCGTCTAACCTCCTTTCTTTTTGTAGCCATGTAATTACACACACACACACACACACACACACACACACACACACACACACACACACACACACACACACACACACAAACAGACCCCCTCCCTCTCTCTTAGTGTGGTTGGCAGTTACTCTGGAACGGCACACATTCCTTGCAGGCAAATCACAAGTTTTCAGTCCAAACGTTAGCCTCAAATGATTCTGTGGGGAGAAATATCTCTATGAAATGGCAGTATCCTTTGTAACCCTAATGCTGATCTCATAAAGCTATCATCCTTCACAAGCAGATGGCCAAACCGTCGACCAGGCCAAGCAAATAATAGTTGTGTGGTAATGACACCACCCCCTCTCAACCATAAACCTTCATAAACATCTCAATTCATATTTTAGACTCAATTATTCTGTATATTTCCCCAAGGAAAGAGCATACCCCAGTGGCCTGTTACTGCACCATTTGACTTAGGGATTACACATTATCAGGCCCTCAGCCTGCTTCTATACTAAAACTAAGTAACTTTTTTATTTTTTATTTGACCGATTCGAAGAATTTTGCTTGAGCAAAGCATTTGCATACAGTGGCCAAAAGTGTCCCACTAAGGATCCTCTGCGCTGCATTCTAAAGCCTCGCCCGGGCCAAATAAAAGTGAGCTTCGTCGGAAGGTGTCGGATTGTATTTGGCTCTCCAGTTGATTGATTGGCTTCTGCTCCTAGCCTGCGTTTGATTCCCTGTGCAGCCCCTGCTCGCTCCTCCCCCTTCGATGTCTCCATCCGAGCTCCCAAAGGCTGCTCACGGGCCTGAGCTCCAGTACAATCAATTATGAGGGCTGACTGTTACGAGGACGTTACAGCCTTTTATCTTTTCATTGGGGCCTTTGAATAGCTTTTTCTTTCACCACAATTTGTCAAAGTCTACAGTTTAGAGTAGAAAAACTTGTGATATATGTTTATTACAAGGTTTAAGAAAGGGAAATGTTAAATGCATTTAGAACAAGGTACAGAGAGGGGACAAAGAGAATTAAACACACACACACGCACTAATTCCAGTAAAAGAAGAGCGAGCTTTAAAAAAAACGGACATATTCGAAACCTGCCGGTCATGCCCGCGAAGTGGGCCGCAGGCGAACCCAAACAGAGAGAAGCGGGCCCGTGCCCAGTCTAACCAATGTGCAGACTACTGTACACCAGTATGACAATGAACAGGTAGTCTGAACACTGGGTAGACGGAGCCGGAGTCCAGGTCCCTGTCAGTGCCGGGCTGGCCGCTCCTGAGCGGGGCTTGCAGGACCTCGGCGCTGTCTTTCCTCCCCTCTCCGTTTTTGGCACGGACGGCTCGGGTTCCCCTGTCTCGTTGCCCCCGAAGCGGCTCGTCCGTGTGGCCGCTGTCTCCCTCAGTTGTCTGACCTTTGGTTTGTTTATTTGTTGCGGTTGGCTTCGGTTTTCTTCTTTCTCTTTTTTTTTCTCCTTCTTCTGGCTTGTCCCACGGCCCCTTCGGTCCGTTTTGGTCATTCCGGCCATGCAGAGTATCCAGCCTCGACGTGGCACATTCGCTCAGACGACTGGGACGGACTGACTTTACGTTCAGGGAGGGGAGATTTCAAAAAAGAAAGAGAGAGTGGCTGAAAGAGAGAGGGGAGGCAAAGAGGGAGCGAGAGAAGGAGAGAGAGAGAGGAAGAGGGAGGGACCCGTGTGGCCATACATGGGTCGTAGTGACCCCTTTGGGAATAGCACCCCAGAAAGTCTGCAGCATTTTCCTTTTCCCTCTCCTCCGCTCATCCCTCCATCTCTTACCTGATCGGCTTCTACATCCAAGGACCAGATATGGTCCTTGAGGCTCTAAAAGAATCCATATTTTGTTTTTGATTCAGATCTCATGCTCTTTCGTCTTCAGCGCCCCTCTCTCCGAGTTCTGCGCTCTCCCTGCTTCCCTGGTTCGCTGTCTCTGTGTGCTGTTAAGCGGTACCAGATGTTGAGTCTTAACGCCAGGCTGTCATTTAATCTCTCCCTCTCTCTCTCTCTCTCTCTCTCTCTCTCTCTTTCTCTCTCTCTCTCGCTTCCAAAAAATCAGGCAGGAAGTGGGCCCCTCTGGAATGGAAAGAAAAAATATTGCAGAAATAAAGAGGGGGAGGGATAAATGAGAGAGAGAGAGGGAGAGAGGGTGAAGAGCAATGGGGAAAGCAGGATTGGGTGTGCAATGGACACTTGAAGACTCTTCACAGCCCCTTGAGCTCACACGTGTGCCACAGGTCGCCTTACCGAGACGGAGAGCATTTTGCTCCGCGCACATCCCACCTACTGTCTGTGTCTGCACAGCCTTCCCCCCTCGAACACTCCCTCCTCCCTTCCTCGCCCGTCTCCCCCCTCTTTGTCCATCGCACCGTGGCGAACGACTACGTCTTGACCCACTCAGTAATGACTTCCACATGTGGACTCCCCCCACCCCCCCCTTCCCGGCCCACTCCCTACCTACCTCCCACTCTCATTCCTACCCCCATTCCTTCTCCCTCCAGACACCTACCCCCACTCCCTGTTCTTGTCTTTCTAACCCTCTTGTCTCAACCCCCCCCCCCACCCCCCCACCTCCTTTCTCTCTCTCTTTATCTATCTCAATGCATTACCCCGTCGACACCCTAATTTACTTTCTGGACTAAACTAACGCCACGGCAAGGCAAAGCCAAAGCTAAATAAAGATCAGAGCGTAACAGAATAGTCGTTTCCTGGATGGGTTTTTACATTGGCTCGGTGTATTTCCAGTCCACATGCATCTGACTCCCCCTCGTCTGTTATGCACATTCTCAGGAGAAGGAGAAGAAGTACATGCTGCCCCTGGACAACCTGAAGGTCCGGGACATCGAGAAGAGCTTCATGTCCAGCAAGCACATATTCTCCATTTTCAACACAGAGCAGAGGTCAGTCAGTGGGCACCAAACTCAAGTGGACCAGCGTGCTTTTCACTCTTTTTTTATCTACCGCCGATTGCTTTTGCGAGTGGTGCTGCTTTAGCCTTCCTCCCCGGCAGTATCCGCGATGTCCTGTGGAGGGGGCTAAAGGCTACACGTTGAACCTCTCTTAACAGAGTTATTTTGCTTGTGTGTGTTGAGTGCGTCCGTGTGTGTGTGTGTGTGTGTGTGTGTGTGTGTGTGTGTGTGTGTGTGTGTGTGTGTGTGTGTGTGTTTGTACATATACTTGGTTGGCTTGCGCGTCAGCTCAGACGTGCCCAACCTGAACAACCTTTATGGCTGGGCATGAGTCAACCTGAAGTGACGGATCTGATGTGGATCCTAACATCTGACCCAGGGCCACAGTAATCATATGGAACAATGCAACAAAACCCATTAATGCCACCACAGATAGTTTAATAACAATGACAACACAAAACAAAACTACACCTATTCTACGAAGAACATTTGCATTTCTTCACATCCTTGTCACTGTATAAAATATATGCATAATATTTTGGGCGTGTCAATTATTTATGTCCATTATTTCCTGCCTTTGTAATGCAAACATAATAAATTATTACATTCTGTGTATGTTCCAGAGAAGTTGTGAATGGGGCAGCACCCCAACCATGACCTTAAAATGACCCAAAAGGAGGTTAAGGGGAGTCAAGGTTGGCAAAGCTTTAATTCAGTGTGTTGCTGTGGTCGACAGGAACGTGTACAAGGACAATCGAACCCTGGAGCTGGCCTGTGACACACAGGACGAAGTGGACAGCTGGAAGTCTTCTCTCCTGCGCGCTGGGGTCTACCCAGAAAGAGCCTCTGCAGTGAGTTAGAGATTCCATCACACACTGTATCAGAATCTACTTCCTGCTTCCACTTTTCCAGTATCTACTTCGTGTTCATTGATTTAGTCACATCCGGTTCCTCGCTGCCTGTGGGCTCTGACTTTTCCTTTCCTTTCACCCATGCAGACCTTTACCTTCCAGTCCATGTAGACGTGTTTACCTGCTTTGTTTTACCTTGAAATCGTGTTCACTCTAAGTCGACTCAACTCACATTACCTTTCAATGTGCCCATGGTTGGTTTACCCTTCCTGTAGATGTTTTCGGAGTCTCTTGGGTCTTCACACCTTTAATGTCTCCCTCCTCTAGGTGGAGACCGAGAGCTCTGGGGCCACCACGGAAAACTTCTCCATGGACCCTCAGCTGGAGCGTAAGGTGGAGACCATCCGCAACCTGGTGGACTCCTACATGGCCATCGTCAACAAGTGCATCCGGGACCTCATGCCAAAGACCATCATGCATCTCATGATCATCAACGTAAGGCGGGGCCACGGCGGCCATCTGCTTTTTGGGTTTTTGAAAGGAAAAGCCGTTCTCATTATTTCTTGGTTCACGCATGATGCCTTTGAGATGAAGAAAATGTGTAAGATACTTTTAGTTTATGATGTCAAGATCTTGTGTTGCAAAAGGACCTGATCCATCTCTCAAACATTTGTACTGATGCCTTTAGCCCCCATCTAACCCTTCTTGTTTGACCTCTGCTTGCCCCCTCCCCAGGTGAAGGACTTCATCAACGCTGAGCTGCTGGCCCAGCTGTACTCCACCGGGGACCAGAGTGCCCTGATGGACGAGTCCCAGGAACAGGCCCAGAGGAGGGACGAAGTGCTGCGCACCCACCACGCCCTGAAGGAGGCCCTGGCCCTCATCGGAGACATCTCCACCACCACCATCTCCACCCCCATGCCCCCGCCGGTCGACAACTCCTGGATGAGCTCCGGACGCAGGTGACCCCCGACGACCAGGACCACGCCTGCAAGTGTGCACGCAATGCAAACGTGCACACACACACACACACACACACACACACACACACACAAACAGACGAATACATTTGAACAGATGCACACAGAGCCTTTTCGAAGTAAATCCTTCTGGGTGTAGTTGTATGAAAATCATGAGGCATTCGTGATTGGATTCACAATACTTTATTTGTATAAATTAGTCAGTAAAAAGCTGACTCATTTTTTTTTTACTGAAAAGCTTCCTTGTTTACACTGCCGTGATGCCCATGCTAAAGTCATGTTTCATCTCTCAGGCTGTTTGGCCTCTAGTGAATCACCTCATGTATTTACTGCAGGGCTAAGCGTAATAATCCCCTTCCTCCTCATCCAGGTCTCCTCCTACCAGCCCCACGGCCCCGAGAAGAATGTCCTCAGGCCAGCGTCCGGCTGCTCGAGGGGCCCCACCGCCCCCTAACCGACCAGGACCCTTGGGGCCCTTCAACAACACCGCTGACAGCCCACAGGTCCCCAGTCGCCCTAACAGAGCCCCTCCTAGCATACCCAGGTGAGCAGCACAACACTGGCACAGTGCATGCCGTGGAGCACTTCCTGTTTGTTTATGGAAACTTTCATATTTAAAATATTCTATATAAATATAAAAGTTATACAAGTTATGATCTTTGGGTATTTCTATGCCACTGACTCTGTCTGAGCACTTAAGATGATTCTAGCAGCAAATAATACCGATAATTTCTGTAGACCTGCTGAGACAACTCCAATGGTAATGGCCCGTGTGCTTAGAGTGTGTCTCTCCATGTTCTTCCTGGCCCTTTTTCTCTCCATGACAACCCCTCACCACCTGTCGTGTTTGCTAATGCTAACAACCTCTGTTTAAAGGCTAATTGACTCTTCTGGCTTCTCTTTCTTCTCTTCCTGCCTCGTCCCTCTCCCTCTGTGTGTTGCTCGTCGCATGCGAACATTGCTGCCCATCTTTCCCCTCAGTCGGCGGCCACCACCGTCTCCAACAAGACAAGCTCCCCCCTAATCATTCATCAGGGGCTATTCCCCCACCTTGGTGGGCTTGACCCGGCCCCTCACTGCTCTTCCCCTCCTCTCCATACTAAAGCCATCCCCTCTCTCCTAGCTGTGGCCCCGCTACCACTAGTTTCTCCCCAGTGCAGACACTGACCTGACCTTTTGACCCCTACCGCCCTCGACCTCCTGCCAGGTGACAGTGTCCATGTATTTATGTACAGTACGGTGCTCGTCTTGTGGTGTATCTGTTATCTGCGCTTGTTGCTCGCCAGTGGTCCAGGTTTGCTTTGCAGACCCAGTCCCCCAGGGTCCCGCCCTGGAGGCCCCAACGACCCCCCCCCCCCCCCCCCCTGTTCGTCACCTTGACCTCCAACTCGACCTCAGACCCTCCCCTCACTTGCTACTTATATATGACTACTATGCTCAGCAGTGGCACTGCCCTACCCATTTCAAAATGCAGCATGGCACACAGGCTGCTTCTATTGCATGTTTGTGTGGGTACGTGTGCGTGTTTGTTAGACTGTGAGCGAGTGGGAAGGATTGTGTGGATGTGTGTCTGTGTGTGGGGGAAACTAATTTGCCTATTTGTAGGCTAAGTGGTTTTAGTATTGTATTACTCCTTGTGCAATGCCCCATATGTGTGTGTGTCATTGGCTTGATGTTCTCTTATAGGGACGAAAGTTGTGTGTTAGTATGTGTATATAAATCATTGTAAGTGTGTTTGTGTGCTTGCGTGTGTGCGTGTATGACTGTAAATGTGCGTGGATGTGTGCATGTCCTGTCCGTCTGCACGTTTTTTGATGTTTCAGTTGTTTCCACGGTCAAAGTTGTGGACAATAATAAATCACAACTCTTTGGGGTTAATATTGATGTTGGATTTTTGTGAGTTGTTCCTGTGTTGTAGTAGCAGACATGAACACGCATAGCAAGGCTGGGGGAGCACCTTCAGCATCTCTATATCAAAAGCACTCTCAATAATACGTTTAAACCTTACATAGGTGTCTACCTGTGGTATATCACTGGCCAATATCAAACCTTGCTGCCGTAAGCTCCTACTCACAGAGGCTGACCCCATCAGATTGCCCCTGTTGTCCTTACCACCAGTACAGCAAGAGACAAAGTTCCTCTGAAAGTCATCTCACAGTCAACTGTCTTCCATTTTTCTTGTAGTAGTCTTTTCCTTTAGATTTCGAATCCAAGTGTCACCGTACCCACCAGACCTTTCTTCTATCATTCCTTCAATGGCCCTCCTAGTCGAATGTCCGGTCAGCCTCTGTGTCTGAGTTTGAGGTAGTTGGGTCAATGTCAAGTGCTCTCTGTCAGTCTGTTGTTGTGTATGTGGGCTTGTCTTCTATGGAAACTGTGTTCTAATGTATATAGGTATTGACAAGGAGGTACCTGTTGAATATTATGACCTCATTCAAATCTAGCGCTTGAAATGTTCTCTATGTCTATATTCATACTCCCTTCTTGTCTCTAAATTAGACAGCCTTGATGGCATTAATGAAAAGTCTGTATTGCCAAAGCTAATTGTAGACAGAGAATCATGCCAGTATTAACCAGAGAAACAATAGAATGGTTCCTGTAGTTCTAAAATTACATTATCAACGTGGAGGGCATAGCGTTTAAACTGGGAATTGCATTAGTTGTTATTTTGTGTGTATCTCTGTATCTATCTTCAATAAACCTTTGCCTCATTCCCTACCCTGTCACCGCTGTTTTTCTTTCAACTAATTACTCAAGGGCAAATAATTAGCTCTCTAGATATACAGCTTTCCAAAGTATAAGCTTATCCTCAGGCCTATTAGTCACTGATTGTTCGTATTACAATAGGTTAAAAAAGTATTGAAGGTAAGTACATTCTTTGTCCAGAAGGTGGTGTAACTAACACAACAGAAAATAATGTTGTATGTGAATTCCTGTCCATTTAGACGTTGGAGATCAGTTGTTGCCGTAGTTTATTTAGGCTATTTAACGTTTTAATTTATGTTTGGGGGCTGCACACGTTTTTCTCGACGATAAAGTACAATTTTAATATGGATTGTTTATTATTTACGTCCTGTATGTTTTCTCACAGTAAGAAATAAGTAGGCCTACAAAAAATAGGATTGGCCCAGTTTGATCTGCGCAACAGTTTTCCTGCATTCGCTCTCGTCATTCATTGGACAGAATTGGTGACACGTAGTAGCTTGCTAGCTAACAGACTAGCAGGGAGTGCTTGATAGAATCACATCACAGAAGGCAACTGGATAAGGCAAGCTAGCTAGCTAGCAGTCATGATGTTGTGCTTGCAAATATTGACCATTTAGGAGTACGAACTATACCTGGATTACTAACGTAACAATAACCTCAATATATCGATGAAACAGTGATTTTTAATACACCATACTGAGAATGTCGATTCCAACTGGACCAGGATGATGAAACTGTTGCGTGCAACTGTGTTTGTTGTAGTTTTACTGTACAATTGGTAAGTCAGTACAATGTTAATTATGTACTCATTACATCATGCGAACTAAGTTTGATTCGACCTGATGACAAAAAAGTTGACCAATTCAGGAGTCCACAGTCACAGAACTAAAATCAGCCAGTACGCATTAACGAACCGTTGGAATTGGATAGCACGCTAGCTAGCCACACATTGTTTTGAAAGTGTCATTTCATTAACTTGTCCTCTTGGAATGGCTTTAGAGAACGGTAGTGATACCACTTTAACTAGCTGAGTTGTTGGCAACTGTCTCAATTAACTAGCTAGTTATATTGCTAGTCATTTGCTAGAAGAAGTTGACAGCTTGATCTGTAGTTATCCTATGCTTAACTAGGCTGGCTGAACACATCGGGAAACTCAGTCGGTGACCTTGTTGACGGCTCGTTATGTTTGGCATCCACGTCATCAGTTTCTCTTGAAATTACATCTGTTTTTTCACTCGCAACACTCTTACCTTTTCCCCAGCAAACACTGCACTGTGGTCTGGTTATTATGACTTTAACAAGTCCTTTCTAAGGAGCTTCAGCCCTTAGCAGGATTAACGTACAGTTTCGTCACGCAACTGGCGCGGTGGAAATGAGAGATAGAACGACAGGAGTGAGTGAGATTGCATAGTTACGCCAGAGCAGAGATGTCCCAGGTAAAACAGGGGGGTTATGATGGATACGCCTGACGATGGACATGCAGCATAATGGTAACCTAGATCTACAGATAGGCTATGGGGGTTGGTTTGAGTTTGAGTTTTGTTGCATGTTGACCCCAAACCTATTATGTAATCTGGAATTAGTTTTGTGTGTTGTTGATGTGACCCACTTTGCCATCATCCGTCCTAGATTTGCTGTTTAGACACTGCTTTCTCTTGTTATCTTCTATTGAACATGTCTCCAAACTCAATTGGGGTTTGCCTGTAACTGGCATCACTCTGTTCTGATTGGTTTTTAGATTCAGTTTAGATTTGGACCCATGCAACATGACGTGAATGAGCTGTACCATGTGTCACTTGATCTTTGCACCGGAATGATATCACACCAAGTTGATGTCATCCGCCCAGTGTCGGAGTTGCTATCTAGCTCAGAAGGTGGAGCTCTGGAATCAGAGACTGACCCACCTTCCCGCCTTAATTTAAACAGAGAATTGTAGAAATCTTAAATGTCCAAAGGGCAGAGGGAAGTTTTCGGCAGATGAGTTCATGTTAATATACACTTATACAGTACCAGTCAAAAGTTTGGACACACTTTCCCATTCACTTAAATGACAAAGTATGTCCAAACTTTTGACTGTATGTTGTTGTTCATGCTATTTATTGTTTAATTTGTAAATCACTCTGATCCCACCTATATGTTTCGATCTCTAGGCTAATGATTCAGGATTCAGTTTCATTTGTTTGCTCCTTTTACCCATCACTGGACTATTATTTTAGCTATCACAGTTTAGCCCACAATAGACACACACAGGAACCCTGTGTTAGGCTACCGTTTGTACACTAGTATAGGTCTGTAGATTAGACCCAACCACCATTATACATGTTATTATGTGGACTTGTTTCATTATAAATTAATTATATTTTAATGGGTTGCCTTAAAACCACTTTTGCTATTTTGGGGTTACTGTTTTGGGGTTATTGACTGTCCTCCCCCCCAAATGTGTCTTTGTGTATTGCCTGTCCTGCTCGCAAAATAAGTAATGCAAGTACATGACTCACACTATATAAAAACACAACATCCTCTGTACTGAGAGTTGTTGTTGGCCAGGTCAGAGTTCATGGTGGCGTCGTTTTGAGTCCGTGGTGTTCAACACAAGGACGTTGGTCCTGTGAGGCCTGTTAGATGGGAACCAGTTTATCTGTATTTCAAGTCCAGTCACTTTTGACTGGAATGACTTCCTGCCTGACAAGGGTCACGGTCACAGACGGTATTAGGTGGTTTATATGTCGTTTTTTTTTTTACTGATGTACACGGCCACCTAACTGGGATCTAGTGTTTTGTTTTGACATTGGACATCCACCCGTGACTAAACTAATTCCACCGATAAGAAAGATAAAGTGTGGGTTTCTCTGTTGCTGGTCCATCTGGTCTTTCTCACAACCTTACTTCTGATACTGGGCAGCATTCCCGGCACACCCTTTGCAGTCCTCTTCACCTCCCACATTAAAAGCCGGAGGTGGATACTTATTCGAATACAAAAGAGCTAGCTAATTCTAGGCTAAGATTGGGCCTTCGATTTTGCCAAAGGATAATGGTACCGGTTGTGTGTCCCCCTTCTTTTTACCCCGTCCCCCCACCCCAAATCATCGCAATAATACTGCCCCAGAAAGGATGGTACAATATCACGACGTTGTCTTTTGTTTGTCCTCCAGGCCTGCCAGTGGATATGTTGGATGCACTGAGCCCCAGCCCCCAGAGAGCCAGCCCCAGCTGCTGCCAGCACAGGACTTCAGCCCGGAGCAGGAGCCCACGGGGGAGCAGTCTCCTCATCCCAGGGTAACGCCCGCCTGGTCGATCACATGTCCTGATGCCCTTTTCACGTCGTGTCATTCAGCTCAAGCTCGTCAGCAACCCACAGAGCACTCTTAAGCTGCGTAACACACGCTAGGTTTCACGCCGCCACGTTCACTAGCTTTTTTTTTTTTTTTTTGCTTTTTTTTTCCCAATAAAGGTTCAAGAGACTTGGGTGGCAGAAGTCCCTTCTGACGAGCTGCTGACGGAGGGAGAGCTGGTTGAGGAGGAGCTGGGGACACCACAAGGGTCATCGGAGCATGAGGACCAACACGCAGAGGTACTGCTGGGACGTGGAGTCCTGGAACATTGCTCTGTAGTTGTTGGAGCATGACCTGGGATTGGGAATCACGGCGTGACGTGTATACAGACTTTTATTTTGATTCCGATTTCCTTATCTTCCAGGCCTGTGTCTGTTACCGGCCCTGCTATTTTGTAGTTCCGCCTCTCGCTCTCATTGTCTTCTTTATCAACCAGGTCGTTGAGATGGAGGAACCTGTGGCAGACGAGTCGGACCTCGTGAGCCAAGCGGAACCCGAAACACAGCCAGAGCTTCCAGAAACGTCCATTCCTCAGGGCCACGAGCCAGCCTTCCCCTCCGATCTCGTGGCTCCCAACCTTGCCCCTACCTCCAAGGACCCCACCAGCACGCCTACCTCTCAGGACCTTTCCCTCAGGTGAGACGACTTCTAAGTAGTTTGCAGAAGTGTCCTGCACTTATCTTTTAGATTAGGACTGGAACTTTAAGCCTCTCTCTGAAGCTGTAGTTCGTTGAACTTGACTGGTTTTCCGGTGCCGTAAAGTGCCACTTTCCAGGAGGATGTTCCAGCCGGTGTTCCTGTGGAGGACCCTGTCGACGCTGACATGGCGTCTGTGGACTGCGAGGCGGGGGAAGTCAACCCTTACGACAGCAGCAGGTGTGGCTCCGTGGGGGTCCTAAATTCCAAATCTTACTCACTGTCTGTGCATGATTTCTTTGATGAAGGATTTTTCCCCGTCATTTTAGGTTTAGAAAATCCCCTATCTCACAAGATTTGATCCATCTTTCATCATTTTCATCATCCGTTTTTATTTTTATTTTGCTGACTTTAGTCCTCCTGTTGTCGAGGAAAACATATCTAATGCTCACGTTGGGGGAACCGACCCGTCACTGGGCCCACAGGCTGGTCCGACTACTCCAGCTCCGAGCCAACAGGGGGGAAACGCATCCCATATGCTCAAAGAACAGGTACACGTTCCCCATCGCTGCAACCCCTGTTTTAATCACGGCAAACCACTTTGCCCGTTTTAAAGGGGAACAGAAGGAATTTGTAGTTCATCAACGTGTTTTCTTTTTGTGGTCAAGCGTTGAAGAAAACAGAGTCTTACGGTTATTTTAGTATGTAAAAGCAGGGTGTAAGAGTTTAGAGAGTTAAATCATAACACAAGCATGTGGACAATGGAAATATGACTTGTTTGTCCACGGGCCCTCCTATGAACATCACCACCCAATGATAGTGGTTCACTACCACGGTGGAGAGCCCTGCACCAGAGTCTGCACAGGATACTTATACCCTGGGCCACAAGAGGGCCATGGTCTAGTATAAACAAGTGATAAAAAGGACTTGGTGACCCAGTCCTGAACCAACTGATAGACATGGATGTACTAGTATTCCTAGAACATGTGTAACATGATTACGTCACTGTAATAACTGATATGGCAATCAATAAACAATAATTATGCTAATCATAATATGGAAATATATGATTACTTCAACACAAGCTTTACTAAATCAATATTTAAAATGTAAAGTTCATCAACATATTTTCTTTTTATGGTCAAGGTTTACTAAATCAGTCACAGTTAGTTTCTGATTCCTCTTTGGCTATTTCGTTTTGGTTTCTGTTACTAGGGTCTTAGCTCTCTGAAGCCAGAGTCCGATCCCAGCAGTACAGGGAGCAAAGACCCCGAAGACATCCCCACGTTCGATGAGTGGAAGAGGAAGATGATGGAGGTTGAAAAAGAAAAGAGTAAGATTGCGCATATCTTTTTTTATATTGACTGTAAAAAAAAAAAAGGTTGTTTTCACGTTCTCCCAGATCAAACCCTGTTTCCTTTTTGCCTGTCCCCCCTTTCCTCCTCGTAGTTCAGGCTACTCACACGTCTTCCAACGGGGGCTCCAGTCCCGTGAAGAAGGTGCAGAAGAACTTCAACAACTACGCCTCGGTGGAGTGCGGGGCCAAGATCCTGGGCTCCAACCCCGAGGCTAAGGTATGCAGGCTAACACTGGAATTCAAACGACAACTCTTTCTCTCGCTCTCCCTTTCTTTCCCTCGCTCTCGCTCTCTCCCTTTCTTTGCCTCTCGCTCTCTCTCTTTCTTTCCCTCTTTCTCTCTCTCTCTTCCTCTCTTGCTCTCTCTATTCCTGTCTCCCTCCCCTCCCACCCCTCTCTCTCTACATCCTTACTCTTGGTAGTGATTAGAAGAGTAAAGTGTACGATGGCTGTTGAGGTTCTCATTGGCCGATGCCGTTCTCCTTCGCAGAGCACGTCGGCCATATTGATGGAGAACATGGACATGTACATGCTGAACCCCTGCAGCAACAAGATCTGGTGAGGTTTGAGAAGTGTGCTGAAGATGAGAAGACACCTTTTCATTACTCTTTCCGATACGCCCTTAAAGTGATAATTCAACATTTTGGGAAATAAGATACGCCCCAGTTTACCCCTAGTCAAACTAGACGATTGATTTCAATTTGATGTCCGTACCTCCAGTTTCGAGTTAGTTACGAGGTAGTTGTAAAAGTAGCCTAGCGAAAGCAGTAAGCTCTAGGTAATCGTTAGCATGGCTCCCAAAAGAGACTAAATACTCCTTAAAAAGATCCAAAGCTGTGTTGTTTACATGTTATCTTCTGTATTTTGCACGTGTCGAAACGAAAATGTAAAAGCTAGACAGGTAGACGGTTGGGTCTATTGAAATACAGAACCTTTGTTTCACCTTGTGTCTGGTAGGTGAGGGACTTAACATCTGAAGTTAGAGTGGTGACCATTGTAATGAAAATTTTCAACATTTTCATTTCGACATGCTAAACAGAAGATATAACATGTAAATAAAACAGCGTTGGAATGTTTTAAAGTTACTTTTTTGTCACTTTTGGGAGCCATGTTAGCAGTTACGTCAAGCTTACTGCTACGCTAGGCTACTTTTACGACTACCACGGAACTAACTCAATACTGGATGTACGGAGATTCAATTTATTTCAATTATCTCGTCTGACTAGGGATAAAATGGAGCATATCTCATTCCCCAAAATGTGGAACTATCCCTTTAATGCTCCAACACCACAGGTGGATGGGTGGATTCCAACTGAAATAGCTGTCCCCTATTTTGTGGGAGTTTTATCCAAACTCTTCGGTTTTTGTTCTTTTCTTCATCTTCTCAGGTTCATTATTGAGCTCTGTGAGCCCATCCAGGTGAAACAGTTGGACATCGCCAACTTTGAGCTGTTTTCTTCCACGCCAAAAGATTTCCTGGTTTCCATCAGTGACAGGTTCGGCAGCTGTGCTGTTTTGCGTCTTTAACGTCTACGAATCAGAAATGCTGGCAACTCTGTTCTTTAGAGTCAATCCTGGACTTCTACACCAAATGGTCAACGAGCTCTCTGCTCTGTCCTTGTAGATATCCGACCAACAAGTGGCTGAAGCTGGGCACCTTTCACGGTCGAGACGAACGCACCGTCCAGTCCTTCCCGCTGGACGAGCACCTCTATGCCAAATACGTCAAGGTGCGGCACTGTCCCCTGTCCATCACGTCTCCCCGTCCACACTCGCACTCTGTGACAACCTCAGTAGTCACTCCAGAAGTCATCCGTCCTGTTGGATATTCCTGTGAAGCAAGGGCTTTACGTTCAAACCCAGCAGGGTTGTGTGTATGTGTACATGTGTGTATGTATGTATGCGTGCGTGTGTGCATGCATGCGTGCGTGCGTGCGTGCGTGTGTGTGTGTGTGTGTCTGTGAACATAGGGGGTTTCATGGACTGAATGTACATAACAGTCCGGGGCTGTTCTCAGCCTGAGAGTGAAGAGAGTAAAGCAGCATGCTCTACCTGTCTTGGTACTATTTATTTCAATGCCTGTTTTCTCCACTTAATTATTTTTCTCTCTTCTGTTTCCCACGCATCAGATGTTCACCAAGTACATAAAGGTTAGCCCATTTCTCTCTTAGAGGTCTGTGAATGAGGGGGGGCGGGGTAGTAGTGAGGGTGGAGGGCAAGGTTTGTGGGCTCAGTAACGCTACATTTTCACCAAACACTTTCGGTAGAGTTAGTACCCTTGAAACCGTTGCTTAACCCGTGCCAGCCTGTACCTAACCCTAGATTTGTTTTGCGTTACCACCACAAATAGCTGTCAAACAGTGAAATAGTCCCGGGTCAGTGTGCTAGGAACCTCAACAGAGGGGTAGCGGGAAAACGGGACGGAACGGTTATTTTTCGTACCGTCCACAATTTTTTCCAACCGCAACGCGAAAATAACCGTTCTGTTGTTTAACAAACCTAACTGAACCGAAGTAGACTGTTTGGTGGAAATGAGCCATGAGTGGTGCTAACAGAAGAGATTTTCTAACCCAGATAGCTCTACCAGTATGTTGTTGGTGGGTCCATTTGCAGAGATCCTTCGACATTGCTTTTGGATAATACTCACAATTGATTGTTTTGTTATGTGAAAACTCGTTAACTCAGTATGTGTGCTCATTTGATCATCAGCTTGTCTTATGTTTTATTTTTTGGTTTATATTTTGCAAGCCGTTAAATTTGTGTGCCATGCGAGCTAAAAGCAATTGAATCACAGGTTTAGGCAATATGTTGTTTGTGTTAAGAAAAACTATCCAGCAAACCCTTTGCAAATGACGTTTTTTTTTTGTGTGACTTATTGACAACTCATTCAATTTGCAGCTGCTTTGAAGATTTGCCATGATTGCTAGTGCGCGTGCTCCAACGTTTGCTGTCTGCGACTGTATGTGAATGATGTATTCTGATACTTTCAGGTGGAGCTTCTCTCTCACTTTGGCTCGGAACATTTCTGTCCTCTCAGTCTCATAAGGTAGGCAAGCGAATGCTACGTCATATCTGCCATCCCTCACACGAACCCCTTTTTTAAGTTTATCCTCAGGACGAGGAGCGCAAATCCGAGTGGAGCAGCCAGGGCTGTTGAACTGCAATCCCTCTCCACATGTAGCTGGTAGAGAGAGGGGAAGGGGGAGCGGGGAGTTTGTAGAACATTCTGTCTTTCTTTTAAATCTACACCCACAGCCACTCCCCTTTCTTACGGGTCTATGGTTCAGATAAGCAACAGGGTTAAAAAACGGCAATCAAACTAGAACATGCTGTACTGTAACTACCAGTGCCCGCCACTAGGAGGACATGGGGTTGTGGGGGATGCTGGAGGGGGGCAGACTCCAGGGAGAAGACTCCTGTATATGGGCTTGGTTAACGCTTTTACAATATACTTTCAAATACAAATTCCCCCTAAGATTCCAGTCACGGATACAATTAAACTTGTCCCACATGAGTGCAAATATATGTACATATTTTCATCCATGAGAGACAATTTTGATTGTACATGTGATTGGAATCTTCGGAGGAACTATTTGTTTCTAGCTGTGGTTCTGCGTAATGTACAGTACGTGTATATCTCCAGCTGCCTCCTGGTGGCCATTTGGGATACCACATACAGCACTTGACCTTACTGATACTCTTCACAAGAGTGTCTGACTTGACCGCAAGCTCGTCAGAGAATGTAAGGGCCCATGTCTTCTCTCTGACAGGGCGTTCGGTACCAGCATGGTGGAGGAGTACGAGGACAGTGCGTATCCCTCCGAGAGACCCGACGATCCGGACGACGATTTTGGTAGGAGCCTCTTCTTTACCGTAACTAACGCTCAGCCCGTAGCTGTGTGGGATAAACCCCGATCGTTCTTGAAGTACCCGTCCTTGCCGCTCCTCAGATTATCCCGGTGGTCATGTGCCTACCGAGGACAAGTCTTCCAACAACATCATCGGCTCAGCCAAAGGTGAGCCTCACTCGGGCACCACCACCACCATCTACCGCTAGTCCCCTAGGCGGCGTGGTACATCCACTGTAAACATCCGGGATGGAAGGTGCCCTCTTGAAAACCCCGATGACATATCGGCTCTCAACCCAAATCCTTTCTAAAGATTGTTTTTTAAAGTGCTTAACGTGGATTTAACGCAAAACGGATGTTATAACGCAGTGTCCTTGTATTTTGAAATGTCTGAATGTTTTGTCCTGGACCTTTTCAGATGTCATCCTTAACATGGTCAGCAACATTGCCGTCAATGTGCTGGGGGGAGTCCCAGATCAGGAAGGTAGGGTATCCCCAAATGCAGTCTTCCTGTCAGCCCCGCTGCCTTACCTCATACATCATGTTCATAAGTATATTAGGGGGAAAAATAAATCTATTTTTAAAGTCTAGATTAGCGCCTTGTTCACTTTATCGTATTTAGTTACAGCTCATCTTGAGCGTAGAGTTTTGTCTTTTCTACAGGCAATGTTTCATCCCAGGCACTGAACGAGACAGAGACACCATCTCCAGCAGAGACCGCCACCACCCCCCTCATCCCTGAGTGAGTCTTAGCAGCCGTTGCGGTTTGATAGCCTAGTTTTCCTAGTGTTGGAGGCTTCAAGATCAGGTGCTCGATGAAAACCGGTAACCCTTCTTCGCACCAACCTCACGTTCACCTTCGTCTCTCTCTCTCTCTCTCTCTCTCTCTCTCTCTCTCTCTCTCTCTCTCTCTCTCTCAGGTTCCAAGTGGAGGAAGGAGAGCAGCCGGAGGCCCCCGATGCCCCCCCGACCGAAACCCCACCTCCTCAACCCCTCGCCCCAGAGCACCCCGCTCCGGAGCCCCCCCTGGTGGTGGAGGAGAAAGTGGTCACACCCATTCCTGAGAAGGAGGAGGACCAGCCACCCGGTCTGACGGTCACCCTGCTGGAAGGAGAGGAGGAGGAGGGGCAGGAGGAAGAGCGGGAGGGAGAGGAAGAACAGCGCTGCAGACAGCAGGAGAGCCGGGACTACTGTGGACCGTCGTCCTCCTCCTCCTCCTCCACGTCCTCCTGTTCCGCGACCCTTCAAGAGCACCTCCACCGGCAATGCTCCTCCGCCTTGGCCGCCCAGAGGGTCTACCGACCCCCGGAGAGAGGGCTAGCCCCTCGCCACACCCTCCCGCCTGGATGGCAGTTGCGAGTCTCCCCTTCGGCTTGTCCTACCCCTCCGAAGCCCCACACCCCCTATCCCCATCCACAGGACCAGGACCAGGAACCCCTCCCCGGGCAGAGGGAGTCGGACATCAGCCCCACGGTAGTGACACCCCCGGCAGAGGAGCATACCGAAATGCGGGGAATCGAAGCCAGCTCCGAGCCCCTCCTCCTGGAGCCCAGTCAGACCACCGCCTTCCTGCCACCGCCCAGCTCCGTCGACCCCCCTGCCGCCCGGCCAACCCCTGCTGTGGAGGAGCCCGCGGCCCCCACCAAAGACCTCCCTCAGTTGCCCGCTGTGAAGAGCCAGGACGTGAGCCAGAGCGCGGACAGCGTGCGGCTCGCGCCCACTGTGAGTGCCTCCCTCCCCAGTGCCACGGTGGAGCCGAGCTGGGCACCTTCGGCCGCCGAGAGGCCCAGCCAGGAGGCGAGCCTCCAAGACGCTCCCGTGCCCAGCCAGGACGAGGCTTCCCCTCCCCCTCCGGTCCCGGACGCTCCGCCCGCTACAGAGCCCCAGCAGCAGCAGCAGCCACCTCCAGCCGACCCCTCGGAGACCGGGATCAACGCCCCAGACTCGGCGCCAGAGCAGGAGGCCTCCAGCAGCCCGCCGCCGGACGGCAAAGTGGAGGATCTGGTGGAGGAGCTCCTGCTGGCCGCGCCCAACGGGGAGGGCGCCCGGCCCTCCTCCCAGCCCCACTCGGACATCTACGCCGAGCTCCACGCCTCCGCGGAGCAGGCCAACGGGAACGGTAACCAGGTGCACGGCTCCAGCCAGAAGGAGTCGGTCTTCATGAGGCTCAACAACCGCATCAAGGCCCTGGAGATGAACATGTCGCTGAGCGGACGCTACCTGGAGCAGCTCAGCCAGAGGTGCGGCACCCGGCGGATATGTCTTTCTGACACACACACACACACACACACACACACACACACTAAGAGAGTACAGCTGGCCAACAAAAAACTGTTATTAATGCCAGTGGACTTCAGTTGCCGCAGACGGCAATCTTTTTATCGCTCTCAACTTTTTCTCTCTCTAGTATTTTGATTTAAAAGGTCGGTTAAAAGAAAGCCGGCAGTAATCATTGATGTCATGGCTATTTTCAAGGTACCGTAAGCAGATGGAAGAAATGCAGAGGGCCTTCAACACGACCATCATCAAACTGCAGAACACGTCGAGAATAGCCGAGGAGCAGGTGAGCTGTGGACTGTTGGCTTGTTTTTCAGTTATGGGTTGCCTCCCGGCTCGCGATTGGTCAATGCAGTTGTCTCCTGCTCTCCCATAGGACCAGCGCCAGACCGAGTCCATCCAGGCCCTGCAGGGCCAGCTGGAGAACGTGACCCAGCTGGTGCTCAACCTATCTGTTAGAGTTAGCCATCTGCAGAGTGAGGTAACCGCGCAACCTATTCAAGAGACCATGTGAAATATCATACTGGGAGTTGATGTTTTTGTAACTTTGATTTGTTTTTTAAGTGTTTCAAACAATACAGTGCACCGAGACTCTAATCTAAAGCCATTTCCATTCTTACACCTGTTGTGTTTCCCTGTCAACCCCACACTAGTGTAACGCTAACATCTATCCTCTTGTCTTGGAAGGTGTCTGACAGGCAGAGCTACCTGCTTCTGTGCCTGGTCCTGGGTTTGCTCCTGGGCCTGCTGCTGTGCGCCAACCACTGCCGCATGTCTGCCCTGCCCTCCCCCACGGACCCAGAGCCACCCGGCCGCGACAGCTACAGCTTCTACTGCCCCGACAGGTAGCCCACCCGCCCTCATACCAACTGGAGATCGCTTGTTGATCCAGTGTTTTCGTGCCCGTACTGGGAGTTGAAAGACTTTCCGAAATTTCTTGTAAGTTTAGGGATAATAACGGCTATATTTATATAGCGCTTTTCTGAAACCCAAAGACACTTCACAACAGAAAACCAGACAAGACAACACAAAATCACACAGAAAGGGAGAACAGACAAAAAACAACATCAGTTCAAACTAAGCTAGGGAACAACAAAATAGTACAACAAAGGACAGAATATCAGACTTGGAGGGTCGAATAGGTTAGTAATGACAGAGTTACCTAAGGGTAGGCTACGTTTGACCATTTGGATGCCGTTTGCATGCACACTACCTCAAAGGCTCTTGGAATTCCTGTTCTAATGAATGCGGTCTTCCTCGCACAGGCCTTTCTCCCCCTATGAGGAAGTGGGCTTGAAGAGATGTGCATCCTATCCCCTCATGTACTCGGACTCACTGCAGCTACCCACCACTGAAGGCAAGTAGCTCAGAACAATGTGGTGTCCCCTACACTCTTTAGCGCCTAGATCAAGACGTGTTGTGGCTGATGGGGGGAGTCTTTTCTTTGCAGATCCAGAGTCGCTGCACACAGTGGAACCAAAGACGCTTTCACAGGCTGATCAAAAGGTGTGAGAAAGTTTTTAGTAGATTCTGAGTTCCTTCCTCCTATCTATGTTGATGGCACATATTTGTGTTGTGGCGTTGGTGTAACTGGAAAAATCTCGCACGCTGTCTAATGCAAGCAACTCGATTTTATTAGCAGTCGACAACGTTTCGATCACTACAGGTCCCTGATGGAGATCATCTAGTGACCAAAACGTTGCCGACGACTAGTAAAATCGAATTGCTTGCTTTGGACAGCGTGCGGGATTTTTCCTTTCCTCGGTTACCTTCTCTCCGACGCAGCTGCTACCTAGCACATTGCTAAGTGTGACGAATTACTTTTGGGGGGGTGTTGGTGTGACTGCCATTAAGTCGACATCCGTTGGCCTGTCCGTTGTGTTGCAGAAAACGCAGAGTAAGACGAAAGGCCGGGAGAACGTGGAGACCCTGATCCCCACGTCCTTCAGCGCTCCGGAGCTGGCCAACGGTGGCGCCCCGCGCCACCGTTCCCCTCTCCCCCTGGACCCCGCCGCCCTCCCCACCGGGCCGCCTCACCCCGGCTTCCGAAACCCTCCGTCGGAGGGCAGCTCCGAGGGCTCGTCCCACTCCGACGACCCCTCCTTCTGCGGCCTGGCCAACGCCTGCACGCGGCTCTGCGACGGCCTCCCGCCCCCCAGGAGCAGGGCGGACAAGCGGGCGTTCAAGCGCCGGCGCTCCAAGCCCAGCTGCGCGGTGGTCGACTTGCTGCAGGCGCCGCGGCGAGACCAGGGGGAGACCAAACCTCTGCCCGTCCTGCAGGACATGATGAGGGGGAATAAAGAGCTGCGCTCTGGGCCTTTGGGAGTGACAGCCCTCTAAGGCCCGTTTGACCAAGACTCCCTGTGACTGCTCAGCTTAACCGGCTCAAAATGGCCGGTCAAGTTCGCCTCAAAGGTGGCTCGATGTTTTTCCGTTGTGTGCGCACTGCAGCTTTAAGCTTTGCACTAGGACAATCTCTTCGTTTTGTGTTCAGTTTTGTTCATGGTTGCTGTTGTTAAATCCATTTCTAGTCTTTGTCATCCACGATAGCCTATTTTTCACCCAACGATTAAATGGCCTTTCCTTTTATCTGGTGGTATTGTTGGTGTCACACACCTCTTGAAGAATGTATTTAATGCAATAAAAAAAAAAAAAACTTTTGACAGCATTTCTCAAGGCTAATCTGAACCATATGAAGCCTGCATGACCGCGTACAACAATCACAAACCGACCACAAGGGCTGATCCTGATGACACGATCACTTAACAAAGGGTTTGGTTACTGGTTCCAAGTGGCAACTGGCTCTTCAGGACTGGAGGCCTGAGATCCAATTTGCATATGTTCTTCGATTGCCATCTAATGTCATTCATTTGATTTGCTGCTGTTGTGGGTATTCAGGGTATGTCACACCACCTTTTTGTTCTGGGAATAATCCAGTGTGTTGTCTTTCTTGACCATTGGCCATGACCTTGACCATGGCCTCCAGCCATCCTGATGATGGCTTAATTTGATCAGAATGACACTGGCATTAAAAACATTAGTCACAAGTTGGCTACCTTTGCTTTACCGTCATGCCCACATCCAAGTTGTCTAAAACTCTTTAACCTTGCTTGTCCTTTAACTTTTACTTCACAAAAGACAATGTAAAACAGACGCCTAAGAAACAAACGAAAAGAAACCAAAGCAGCCAAATTGACTCGCACAGAAACCCCACCGTACACAATGTGCATTTGCAACTAGATGGCTAGCGCCGGTGATAAAGTCTTACAACCGTGCAAACGTGTGGCATCAATAATTAGGATCTCACGAGATCGGCTTCGGAACAAAATTTTGCTTTGATGTCCAAACATAATCTAAGCAACCGTCTACAAGGCCACTTGGCAACAAATTGCAAACCTTATGCTGTTACTATCTAGCTGACGTAATTGTGTGTAATCTATCTTTATTTTTGTATCACTATATTACTCCTTGCTTTGACCTTTGTTGTTTTGGAATGAATGTAGGCCTAAGTGTATTAAAACTACCTGGGGTAGTGATGACACTCAAACGTCTATTCATTTGTTTTGGCTGGAAGTAGGAGGAGATCAAACTGCAATTTAAAGCGGTTTTTGTTTATCACAGGGTTGAGGCGATATTTTTCTGGCGAAGTGCTTATGTACTTTTTAATCAGCAGGCTGAAGGTCTCTTACAATCAAACGCCTTCAACCGGCCAATGTGCAGCAAGGTATGTTACATTTATTTGTCATACACATGGTTAACATAAAAAAAATGTTTTGAAATATTTTTCCTCAATTGTAAATACACACCAACAACTATGATTATTTGACTTTTGACAAATCTGAGCCTATGACTGCACAATTCCCAAAATCAGGCTTTTGAAATGTGACGTCACTCAACCAAGAAGGCTTGCTTCTTCTCAAAGACGTCTGTCAGTCATGCCGCTTGATTACTATGTAAGCACCCGCTTGACTATGCAAACCCAATAGGGTATTTTATTTAGTAGATAAACCCTACACATTTTTGGTTTTATAGCTAGCATGTCCCATGATAAAATATTTGGTTTGAGGCATGACACGCTTGAAAGTGTTATCTGTTTGGTTTATTTGTGCCAAAATTCATATACAGATGTCAAATTGATTGCATTACAAAACACGCGGACCGAAAAGGTATGAAATGATAAAGGCCTGGTTTTCCTTGTAGAATAGATGGAAGGGACCGACGAAAATTAAATGTAGGATTAAACAAAAGCACGTTCAGCTCTACGATCATTTGTCATCGAAAAACTGTTGCTTTGTGATGACCATCTGCGATTTTTTTGTTGGTTGTTTTCCCAGTATAATATAATAAATAATTACTACATTTACATACCACTTTTTAGTTCAGTGAGGTTCAAGCAAATTGGCCCGACCTCCATGTCACCATCGCTTTCATTTGTCAAAGAGTGAATGTATGGATGGACACACACTTCTATCATGTGCTGTTTATTCTGCAGTTTGATCTACCGGGGAAGCAAATCAGACAAACTTAGGTAGTAAATGATAACGCGAATTCTCCGATGTGATGGTGCAGAACAGGTTTGGGTTATTCTTTCAAATCATAGAAGTTTAGATATTTTAAAATCTCTCCACATACATGCAGGTCCAATCTGATCTCGAAAGCGCTACATTACATATCTGTTTCACTGCCAATAGATCCAATAAAAAAACGGTATGGCTGAGAGGTACGCAGCATTAGTTTACTAATGGCTAGGAGTTAGCATATGAAGATTTCTGTGTGTTCAATGCGTAGACTCGTCGTGCTCCGCATGGAGGGACGTCAAAATGTGAGGCTTTGAATATAGTTCAACGTTTCAACATATTATTTGAAGGCAGTGCCATCTTAAAGTACTCCAGTAGGGGGCACTCTGACCTTGAGATGGAATTTGTGAAACCAATAGTAAGTGCTAGCTCAATTTCTACTGCCTTGTTTTTTTTTTAGATAAAAATGTACCCAACAAATAAAATAATTGGCAAAACGGTGCTTCACAATTTCAGATCTTAGTCTGATTAAAAAAAGACCATTAAGTCTGCCTTTTTTAATTGAATCAAGGCACATATTTTGAATTGGCGTCCTATTTAAATTCAGATGCCTGCTTGACTGGAATGACAGAATTCTACAGACTCAGTGGTAAACCTACCGTCTGATTCAAATACAACATGTACGGCAATATACAGCTCCTACGTTTCGTATACTTAAAAGTGAATGCTTTTAACTGCTATTTTATTATAGACCCTTGCAGTTTGGTCAGCTGCGGTGTGGTGATGGGTGGCGGTTGAAAAATTAGGTTAAAACCTCGTTATTCGTCTGACCCGGTTGGGTTGCAGAATCCTTTCAGAGATAAGCGACTCTGATAGTCATTTTTCCTTCATTCTCTTAACAGACTTCGTAGGTTTCTCTCTCTCTCTCTCTCTCTCTCTCTCTCTCTCTCTCTCTCTCTCTCTCTCTCTCTCTCTCTCTCTCTCTCTCTCCCCTCTCTCTCTCTCTCTCTCTCTCTCTCTCTCTCTCTCTCTCTCTCTCTCTCTCTCTCTCTCTCTCTCCCACACACAAAGATTATCTGCAAATGCACTGCCACGGGCCTACAATCCTCTTTAGCCTTAGGCTGTGTTTGGATATTTTAGCTCAGGTCCTTTATGGCTACTCTTAGTATTCAATGGCGTTTTAACTTGATAACCTCTCAATTACAAAATTACTTTTTGCTTTAGCCTTAATAGATTTTCAGTATAGTGAGATTTCGTGCCAAAGTACTCTCGTCAGCCATGTTTTGTTGTTTGGGCTGGGTGTTTGACTCCTGGTGACTTGTTTGTTTTCAAATATTCCGTGTGGTGATGTTTTGAAAACGTGTGTGTCTCTGTTGGTCTTCAAGGGGTCATCGGTTTATTTCTCTGAATGTTGTGTTGGCTGCTTTAGGGTTTTGAAATGCCAATGTCAGGTCTCATTAGTAAGGAATGCTGATTTATCCTTTAAAGGAGGTTAAATGCTCATCTCCAGCCCAGAGGCTCCAACTCTCCTTCTTTCTTTTGCTCGCCATCCTTCTGTCTTTTGCTGCATGTCTCCCATCTCTGCCACCATCTCTCTTCCTACAAATTCCCCTCCCTCTCGCTCTCTCTTCCTCGCTCTTCCTCTCCTAGGCAGGAGTTTGTCTGGCGGTGAAATGGAGAAGCCGCCCCACACGCACAAACCACCACCACCACGGTTCACGCCTCTGATTGGAGGAGAAGAGAGTCCTTGGATTGTTGTGTAGCTTATGCTTTGTGGGGGGAAAGGCTTTGAAGCGACGTGAATACCATTTGAGACTGCGGAATTAAATGTGGGTTTACAATTGGTGTGCTAGATTCTTCCCTACCCCTCCCCTTTGGGAGGCTTCACTGTCTTTATCAGGCTGCCGTTGCTCATTCCAGCCTTTCCACATCACAGAGATTGTTGTATTCCTGCTCTGCCCAATTTTCGAATCCAAATCTCTTTGCACACAACAAGTCTGCCGCGTTGCCATTTACTTGTCACTTGCCTCCCCGCGCCATGGCTGGGGCTACAGTGCCAGTCTGACTGGTCCTCGCTTAGCAGGGCGCTTAGCAGGAGGCCGATAAGATGTTGACAGCGACTTGAAGTCAATTTGGCCATGCCTTTACCCCTTCTTAAGCCCGCCCAGCTCCCCGTTCCCATGAATGTGTGATTAGGCCGGCACGCCGCGCAGAAGAAGCCATTCGAATAGCTGAGGCAGATATGCCACATTTGATAAGCTCTGAGCTGGAGGTGTGTGCGCGCGTGTGTGTGCGTGCGTGTGCGTGTGTGTGTGTGTGTGTGTGTGTGTGTGTGTGTGTGTGTGTGTGCGCGCGTGTTTGCGTATAAATAGCAGCCTCCGCCAGGGGAGCCTCTGCTCAATGCTTCACGGGCTGATTTCCTCAGCGGCTGTCCGTTCACATTTGCCGCTCCCCCTGACATGGCGCGTGAGGGCAGGGGATGAACCCAGGGATCATGACCCGCTCACACTCACGCATGCCTAAGGTGAACCACGGCGCTATTCTATAGCCCAGGCCCACGCACGGACTTATTCTAATTCTTACTCTCACATCATACAACACACGTGTGACACACGCTATTGACTTCCACACAAACACACACACACACGCACAATATGCCGCACGCAGCTAAGACTTCTTCAGCATTCGCTGATGAAACACACACTCGAGGGGTAGCCTGAAGTGCGGAGGGGATCATCCGCGGAACCCACAACCTCTCCGGCTTGGCGGAACGGCTTCTCGGAGAGGCTCGTAACCTTTCCCCGGCTGACGGCTGAGTCACGGCTCTGTGCGCCGAGCGTGGTGAGTGACGTGAGTGTGAGTCCATTTGTCCAGCCACGGGATCCTTTGACGTGGACGTAACACTCCTCCACTAAGTGCCAAACCGGGGGGGGGGGGGGGGGGGGGATTAGTCAGTGGACTCTCGCCTGCTTCGCTAGCTTACAAAAGTACAAAGTTTCAACCTTGAAATTTGCTTCTAATGCTCGACCAACGGTAGAGCGGGGAATTGTACAACGACACCAGACTTAGGACAACCAGACACAGCAGGAGGCGCCGTGGCAGAGCTCCCGCTCAGATTCCGTCCCCGCACCTGTCCCTTTAAGTGCGGTGACCCTTTTTTTATTCTGTTTGTCACCATGGTTACCACCTGCGGCCCCGGCGGACGAAGCCGTGATGAGGAGGGAGGATGACTGCGATGGTGCTGGGGGGCCCCGGGGAGGGGGGGGCCTCTGCTCCCCCGTCAGGCCCAGCTTCCTCACTCCTGTTTTCCCACTGACCTCCCCGGACCTCCCCCGAGGAGAGGCAGCCCAGGTGAGAAAAGCATGCAACAGGAAAGGAGAGGACCTCGTCCACATCATGCGCTCACAACCCCCTCCCAATCCCCCGCCCCCCCCCTCCCCCCAGCAAGGTCGTGTCCGGCCGGCATTTTACTTGGTTTTCGTTTATTTCATAAATGCGTTGTTGTTTTCTCTCTACTAGTAAAACGCAGAGGAAAGGGCAGAATTCTGAATGTACTCCAGTTACATGCTCTACTGCAGGTGCTGGACTATATTGTTGACACTATTAGACCACTGGAATCCGAGAATATGAGCCAAAGGTTTCTGAGACCAATCTAAGGTGCCGTGTTTAGTCTGGTTTGGCAAAGCTAACCCGGGAGACATCGGTGACAAACCTAATTGGAGAGGTCAACACGTTTCTGTCGCTCTCGGACCTTTCGACGTCGCCTGTTCCTCCTCGGTCATGAAGTGAACGGACAACACTTCAATCTCGGGACAGAACATGCACCCAGTCCGTTTGACAACAGAAGGCAGAGAGAGAGGGAGAGCAGGCTATCACGCTCCGGAAGCCTGCAACCCGGGAGTCTAAAAATACCTTAATTGATATGTATCTAGAGTGTTCCGTGCCCCAGTAAGCCTCCATCAGCCCCTGCTCATTAACCAGTTCTCTTTGTTGTGTTTTGGAAGTGGCTGAAGATGGGAGCTTCACAAGCACTCGATAGTCGAGAAGGGTAGCGGCCATGCTGGTCCTCAACTCAGGCGTGGCGTAATGGAGGAGAGAGATTTTAATTGACTGTGTCCTTCGACGTCCCCCTCACAGACGTGCACTTTTAGGGATGCGCAAGGGAGCAAGTGTTTTAGATGGCAGTTGTTTGTTGGTTCTCTGTGTGTGTGTGTTTGTGTGTGTGTGTGTGTGTGTGTGTGTGTGTGTGTGTTTGATAGTGTGTGCTTTTTTTCCGACCTCCAACTACACAAACCAACCCTACAATTTTATACATATGTGATGTGGAAATTGTGAGAATGCTGCTGTTTCCATAGCATTTTAAAGTGTTGTAAGATTGTGGCTTGCACACCGCCCCTTTTCAGGAGTAATCCAGATACATCAAACCTACCTGCTGATCAAAGAAGATTTAAATTCGCTGCCTGGAGGAGCGACTTCATAGATGTATCCAAATGATATTCGCCTACGTTACCTTGTCGAAGGGAATAGCTGACGTCGTTCGTCAAAAAAAATGGCTGTCTCGCTGAGCTTGTGCAGGGACAACGCCGAGCGAGTGACACAGGAACATTACCACAATAACCCAATTCCCGCGTCTGGCCGGGTGATCCATTACGGATGGTTGCCGGTGTGAGCGGAGTGGAACACTTCACTGCCATGCCGGATGCTCCTTTCTACATCTAGCCGTGTGCATGTAGGAATCTTGGGGCTGGCTTTTTCCTCTGACGTTCTCTTAAACCGATGGATCTCCTCCAGAGTCATCGCGCCGCAGTCCTACTCACTTGAGAGCCCTGACATCATTAATGCATTCAACTTTAAATTCCAGAGGATTTTTTTTTGCCCTCCTGCTCCCCAGATTAGTGGCTCACTGCGTTTCTGTGTCAGTTCACTGGGTTGAAATTAATTTCTCAACTAATTTAGTAATTGCACGCAAAAGCTTTTTATCTGTGTGTTGATTAAACTGCACACGACAGTCACTTCTCCAGGCAGGTTAGATATTTCAAAGGGTCGCAATTATTTTTACACCGCAGCACAGGCATAAAACACTCTTAGCAAGGGCAGTGGGCCACACATGCCGCTTGAAATTATGATTACATAAATAATGGAATGGAATGACAGCCCTGTCAAATCTAGCATGTCTACCGATCCGCAACGAGGATGGACGTGTGTCAAAAGCGTCAGAAAGCCACTATCTGCAACAGTCGATGGGAATATGCTTTTAGCCATATGCTCGGAATGTAGAGTAGCCCTGCCCCCTCCAGCATGGCCGCTGTGGATGAGGGGGATGAGTCCAGGCGGCAGCCTCCTCTGCCCATTACAGGGAAAAGCTGTTCTCTCCGTCCCGCTCTCTGATGTCTGGGCTTCGGCTTTCACACGTTGCCACAGCTGTGTGTGTGCGCGCTTGTGCATGCGTGTTTGTGCATGTGTGCTTGTGCGTGCGCGTGTGTGCCTGCGCGTGTGTGTGTGTCCATGCAGCGAGCCTCCTGCCATAATCCCGCTCGGAGCCACCATGGTGCTCGCGGCAACTGACTCAGACGGCCCGTCTCCTGTGGCGCCCCCCCCCCCCCCCCCCCCCAGCCTGGCCTCGCTGACAGGCCACCCCTGCCGACCGCCGGCTCGCGGCGGCGCGGCTGGCTCTGGCGCCGGACGGCTGGACGCTGTCCCCGCCGATCACGGGCCGCGTGCCTGACGTCTCTGCCTCTCAATGGGGCGGCCGCCGCACGAGCGGAGCGGAGTCGAGTCGAGTCGAGTCGAGTCGAGTCGAGTCGAGTCGAGTCGAGTCGAGCGGAGCGGAGCGGGCCGCCGTGCTTGGCGCCGCGACGACCGCGCCCTGGCCGGGGAGCCATTGGCTTGGCTGCTCTTTTGACAGGCTGACGGCCTTTGAGAAATGGAGCGGCGGGGGGGATGTGTGGCAACGCTGACTGGTGCCGTGGGGCGGTTGGTGGAGCCGGCGGAGGGCGGCGGGGGCGGTGTCTGGGGCCCTTCCTTGCCACTCCACGGGGGCCCTTCCTTGCCACTCCACGGGGGCCCTTCCTTGCCACTCCACGGGGGGCCCTTCCGAGTGGCCTGGGAGCTGCGGCCGGTGTGACTGTGGGCTCGGAGCCTGGACCCCTTCTCTCTAACGTGGCCTATAGAGGCACACACACACACACACACACACACACACACGCACACGCACGCGGACGCATTCAGTCAGACACGCAAATACACTCGCAGGCCCGGGGCGGGAGGAAAAGCGATAATGCTACCCTCCCACGCACGCATCACTGGCACGCACACGCGTACAGCTCCTGACATTTCTGCCGGGCGTCTCGCGCTGTCACCTGGCTCGTTTGCTGACAGCTCAGGCAGTGACACAGGCTGGCTGACATGGGACCATTGTTTTGCTCCCCCCCCCCCCGTTGGCAGGTTGCCAACCCATCCCGGGGAGCGTCCAGACGGATCCGCCGGGTCGGGCAACGACGCCGCTCCGCCGTTTACGGCGGCGACTCAGAGGGCCACACACCTTCCGAGGCGGGGGGGGGGGGGGGGGGGGGGCGCTCCTTCCCCGGCCTCCCTAGACGCGGCTAATCCTTCCGCTGCCCCACACAATGGGTTAATCCCGTCACGGGCTCAATTCCGTACGGGAGTCAAGCCGCCCGTTTTGAGCGTGAACGCCGTTGGCTCCGTGGGGGCCAGGTCTAATGTGTTAACCGGAGAGAGGGAGCTTGTCCGCAGAGCGCGGCTTGCTAATTACTCCCGTTTGGATGGGGGCCAGACGCCCTGATTGCAGTCTCACACACACACACACACACACACACACACACACAGCTCACACACCTTTCACAGGGGCACATTGTGTTTGTGCTCTTTTCACTGTAGAACGTGCAACATTCGTAAACAGACATTCCTTAAAAGTCTTCAAAATGAAAGGCTCCCCATGTTCACGCCCTGACTAGGCCCGTATCACGGCGTTCTAAAACATGCGGGACCACTTTACCGAGGCCTCCAGGCGGTGTGTACGCGCGCTGAGTCGGTTCGACACCGCTGAGATGCGCTAAAGGTGACCCGGCCATGGAAGTGCTCGTGACAACCGTCCTCTCCGGCTGAGAGCGACCATGCCAGACGTGGCTGTAATGAGGACGGTAGTCTGAGTCGCCGGAGTGCTTTATGGAAGGAGGCAGAGACCGTGCGTGGATGCATGGGCCTGTCTGGGCTCCCATCTTCCTCCCTGCTTGACCGGACGCTGCTGCCATTAATCAGCTAATAGATTGTCCTCCCCAAAGGGGCCAATTAGCTCCCTAATGTTTCTGATCTGATGGATGCCGCCGGCTCAGCGCAGGCAATTTGGGGAAGACGTCGAGGCCGGTCTGTTCGCACACCAGCCGGGAAGGTTAGGTTAGGGTTCCAGGAAGATAGGCTCCCTCGGGCTCCATGGAAACGCTGCCGTGGACCGAGGTGTATTTGGCAATTTATGTCGGAGCCATTTCGCCCGAGTCGCACCGCCAGGGATTCCTGTTGAACTTAACAAGGAATTCGGTTACTGCCTCCGGGACCAGAAGTCAAATAAATTCAACCGTCGTTGTCTCGGAACCCCGTTGACATTACAATCAAACGGAGTGGCTGCGAAACCCTTGGAAATTTCAATCATGAGAGAATATTGAATTGGCGGGATTTGAAGAACATGCTTCTCCAACAAACCCTCCCGACGTTCTTTGAAATGGAAAACCAAATACTCCCCCTCCCCCCCTCGGATGAAATTCTTCTTGCTGTTTTACAGTAGGATTCACCCCGGGGGGTATGACCCTAATTAGAGGAGAAGTATGTAAGAGAAAAAACACTCTGTATTTCTCTCTCTCTCTCTCTCTCTCTCTCTCTCTCTCTCTCTCTCTCTCTCTCTTTAATGCCGTCCTTATACATTCGCGGGCTCCGACAGAAGCTAGCGGTGCCAACGTATTAAATGGTTTATTGAGGAGTTACAGGGGGTTATATAAGGGATGATTAATCATTCATCATAATTAACTGCTGGATGGAGAATTATTCATGCCCGTGTACAACCCCTTATTATACAGTGATTCATCCACTACCCTTGAAAGGTTGGTTGGCTGAAGTATCAGCCTCAAAAGAAGCTCTTGTTTTCCCTGCTCGTAAAACAGGGATGGCAATGCAGCGCTCCCATCGTATCGGCTGCTGTTGGAGTCCTCGTTCAGTAGGTTTGATGTGATGCTGTGCGCCGGGGGTGAAACAGTCCACGGTCCGACAGCTGTGTGAGGCCGCGGGTTATGACAGCGAGCGAGCGACTGTTTGCGTTACCTGAGCTACCTGGGGGCGGGGGGGGGGGGGGGGGGGAGTGTCGTTCAGCCAGAATCCTAACGTTACGCAACTCTGCGCCTCTTTATGTAAGGCGATCAATAAAGCAACTGTGCCAGCCCTCCGGTTCGCCCAAATCCCGCGTGGACAGATGCTAATCGTTGTTCTCCTCTGAAGTTCACGGCTAATTGTTTCTCAGGAGAGCCGCCTGGCATCCCCGTCTTGTTCTGCTGCTGCCGTGTGGCAGCGTGGCAGGATGCTGTCTGAGAGGCGCGGTGGGAACAGGGGCCGGCGCCCCGGCTCCTCGGCTCGGCCCGGGCGAGTGTCAAGGGGGCTGACACGGCCTGCACTCCGGAGTGGGTGCACGGCACCCGGGCAAGGCCAGGGGGTGACGGCTCTCTTGTTCCCTCACAGACGGCCTCCGTTGCTCGGCGGAAAGACGGCAGGGAAATCAGAGACTTTGCGTAGCTCTCTCTCTCTCTCTCTCTCTCTCTCTCTCTCTCTCTCTCTCTCTCTCTCTCTCTCTCTCTCTCTCTCTCTCTCTCTCTCTCTCTCTCTGTCGGTCAGTCTCTGTGCTCTCTCTCCCTTCTTCCCTGGCCGCCCTGGGATGAGCTTTCATCAAAACCTACCCCCCGTCCTTCCATTGTGGCCCTGTGTTCCTCTCACCGCGACCGCGTGATATGACAGTCAGGGGGGACGACCCTGCTGTTTCCGACGAGCGCCTGTTTGGAGAGCAGGAAGGAGGCCGAGTGAGGGGAAGTGATGTCACAGGCGGCCCAGCCGACGAGATGAATGTGCTTTGACTAAATCTCCCCTTTAGCCACTTATTACTATTCAGAAAGTCCAAATCCTGCACCGCTGCAGCTTCTAACAGAATTCAACAAGAACGCCAAAAAAAAATGTGCTCCATAAACCATTCGCTCGTAGGGATCAGCAAAACAAGCCCTTTCCCCCCCCTTTGAAGTTCCGATTGAGCAAAGGTTCGAGAGGTACGCCCGGATGAGTGGTCTGTCAAACGCATGACAGATGGCAGAGTATGAACGGAAGCTGGCGGGGTTCGGATCGCTGTTGCGTCCCTCGTTAGATGTTGCATCCCTGACAGTGCACCAACTGCTTGGGAGGCGACCAGCGTTTCCCCATCCGACTCCTAACCAAGAAACAAGAGGCCTGTCAGGAAGCAGTGCCTTCCATGGGGGTGCGTCTGTTCCACTGCCCAACCAATGGGAGCACTTCTGTTCCACTGCCCATCCAATGGGAGCACTTCTGTTCCACTGCCCATCCAATGGGAGCGCTTCTGTTCCACTGCCCATCCAATGGGAGCACTTCTGTTCCACTGCCCATCCAATGGGAGCGCTTCTGTTCCACTGCCCATCCAATGGGAGCGCTTCTGTTCCACTGCCCATCCAATGGGAGCGCTTCTGTTCCACTGCCCATCCAATGGGAGCGCTTCTGTTCCACTGCCCATCCAATGGGAGCACTTCTGTTGCACTGCCCATCCAATGGGAGCACTTCTGTTCCACTGTCCATCCAATGGGAGCACTTCTGTTCCACTGCCCATCCAATGGGAGCACTTCCGTTCCACTGCCCACCTAATGGGATCAGCGCTCGGGCAATTAACGCAGGACAGATGGTCCAGGTTCACATCCAATCAATGACTCCGATGAAGTGATGGTTAGGGCGGCCCATGCCCCCCCCTCCCCCTCCCTCCTACCCGAAAGGTCTCCTGGTGCCCGTGGTCATTGATGCGTGGTCCAATTAAATGTCTCTTCAGGTGACTCTATGGAAATGCACGCTCTTTTGAAATTAAAATGCATGCCAGTGAGTAATTTCCGCCAGCGTTTGGTAAAGGCAGGTTGCCGTGTCCGAGGGATCCATAAATCTTATGTATAATTTATGACGGGCTGCCTTTGGTGTAGTATAGTTGGGGGGGGGGGGGGGGGGGGGGGCAGCCGTGCATCCATTTCATCGTTTGCCTTAAAGGAAGAGGGGAAGGCTGTGCTCGTTCCGTCGATATGGGCTTTGTTGGGGGACTGTCAAGGTGGGCTTTTATCAACCTGTACCTCGTAGCACATCCTCCATGACCTTCACGGAGAAGCTTCAACGTCACCCCGCCATGATTATAGCTGAAGTGTTATGAAGACAAACTTGCCTGGGGGGGGCTCCGACCCCCCCCCCCCCCCCCCCCCCCAACCCACCCCGAAATAGCTCACTTTAACCGGACGTTGCTGAGTTTCTGAGTCAGCTGTGGCCCGTTACGTAACGCGACCGCCAGACGTTGGTTGTGTGCCTTTTCTTTTTGCCCCAACAGCCCGCTGCACCGGAGTGAAAACGAACCCACCCAAAGTCCCGGTAGCGGGCCGACGCACCTGCGGAACTGAGCGCGCTCACAGCAAGCTGGCTGGTGGCTCGGCATAAATCAACCCCCGAGAGAGAGAGAGAGAGAGAGAGAGAGAGAGAGAGAGAGAGAGAGATGGGGGGGCGCTGCATCCTCTGCTAGCCCCCGGTTCGATGGCCGAAGCTGATTGGTATTCCGACGGGCTGCGCTCCTCCCTGTGTGCTCCTCCTCCTGCGAGCAGCTGGCTGTGGCCGTGCCCCGATAATGATAGGCCTGATAACCAGGCACACAGCAGATAGGACGGCGGCGATAGGCAGAGACACCCTGCACTTTGTGCGGGTGAGTGTGACTGGTTTTTCTCGGGGCTTTTTAGCGGCGTGGGCGGAGGACTTAAGGATCGGACGTGTAGGTAATAGATTGTGGTGTCGAATGCATTACACGGTTTAGCCGGCAAGCCATTTAAATGGTTTGATTGGTGTCCTTGTTTCCGATTTTTGTTTTCGTGGCCTCTTTTCCTCAAGGCTATCAAAAAAACTCTCCCTCACACATCATTGTGTGTGTGTGTAGACGGTGTGTGTGTGTGTGTGTGTGTGCGTGTGTGTGCGCGCGCGCGCTCGCGCCTGTCTGTGTGTGTTTGTGTGTGTGTGTCTGTGTGTGTGTCTCAGCACATTTTAGAGGTCTCTGCTCCACCCTAAACCCCCTAAACCTTGGCCTGCGTTCTTATCTCCCGGCTCGGCCAAACACAGCTGCCTTCAGCCCGTCGGGACCGGCCCAATATCCCTTTAGCCAGACTGAAACATTCTGTCCGGGATGATATTGTCCCGGCTGATCCTGGCATCCGGTATGATACCACGCCGATTATCTCCTGTAATCTTTAATAACGTTCCACGGAGCAAGACTGGGAGCAATAAGCTGCATCTGTTCTTCCTGGCCTCAGCTGAGAAAACGGGGGAGGTGGGAGGTGGGAGGGGGGAGGTGGGAGGTGGGAGGGGGGAGGTGGGAGGGGAGAGGGGGGTTATGAGGGAAAGAGAGCCTTCCTTGCCTGATGTCCAGCAGGCCTGCTGTGGCGTCGGTAGGGAAGCGATCCCCCGGACCCTCCCCGTGGATTAGCACCACACAACAATGTGTTGCCGCGGTGAAAAACAAACGCCCTGAATCCGTGCCCCCCCCCCCCCCCCCCCCGGCCGGCGAAGAGACGAAGCGGGGCTTTTGGAGGCCAGCTGGGAACCTGAGTGCGATTCGCGCGTAGGCGGTGTTGCACGTCCAGGCCTACCTGTGCCCGGCTGTGCTTGGCTGTGCCCGGCTGTGCGGGACTCACATGTCCACAGGACCGGCCGCCATTCTGCCGTGCGAGCACACTTCCACTGCTGGAGAGACTATGACAACGCTGGCGTGGTTGTGCATGCTCGTTTTCAAATTCGCCCACCGACACACATAGATTTGGCAGCGTGTGTGTGTGTGTGTGTGTGTGTGTGCGTGCGTGCGCGCGCGCGTTTCTCGACGGAAAGCAGGTGCTTTGTATGTGTGTGTGGGTGGAGGAGAACGAGGTAAAAAGAACACAGCAGACTGTACTGACAGTATCTGTCATGTCTGAAGGCTGAGAGGCGTTCAAAACATTCATGTGCGAGTGTGCGCGTCAATGGCGTTGGCACGGTTCTAGCTGTGGACGCGCGGGGGGGGGTACCGCGGTGCCCTCGACTGCCCCCCCCCTCCTCCTCGAGGGAGATCGGTGTTGACAGGGCCCCTTCTCTCCTCTCGCCCGCGAGGAGGTGTTCACAGACCTGTCACTCAGCGAGGCGAACGGAGGGAAGCGGGAGGGAGGATGCCAATACTCCATGGGTTAGAGACAGCCAGCCGGCAATGGTCTGCGTCTGTGTTCAGTTCATCACGTCCCGTCACACAGGGAATCACAGCCCTAGAGGTGTGTAGGATCAGGGTTAGGGTTAGGGTTAGGGTTAGCGTCCGGTCACACAGGGAATCACAGCCCTGGAGGTGTGCAGGGTTAGGGTTAGGGTTAGCGTCCCTCACACAGGGAATCACAGCCCTAGAAGTGTGCAGGGTTAGGGTTAGGGTTAGTGTCCGGTCACACAGGGAATCACAGCCCTGGAGGTGTGCAGGTTATGGTTAGGGTTAGGGTTAGCGTCCCTCATACAGGGAATCACAGCCCTTGAAGTGTGCAGGGTTAGGGTTCGGGTTAGGGTTAGTGTCCGGTCACACAGGGAATCACAGCCCTGGAGGTGTGCAGGGTTAGGGTTAGGGTTAGGGTTAGCGTCCGGTCACACAGGGAATCACAGTCCTTGAGGTGTGCAGGGTTAGGGTTCGGGTTAGGGTTAGTGTCCGGTCACACAGGGAATCACAGCCCTAGAAGTGTGCAGGGTTAGGGTTAGGGTTAGGGTTAGTGTCCGGTTACACAGGGAATCACAGCCCTGGAGGTGTGCAGGTTATGGTTCGGGTTAGGGTTAGTGTCCCTCATACAGGGAATCACAGCCCTTGAAGTGTGCAGGGTTAGGGTTAGTGTCCGGTCACACAGGGAATCACAGCCCTGGAGGTGTGCAGGGTTAGGGTTAGGGTTAGGGTTAGCGTCCGGTCACACAGGGAATCACAGTCCTTGAGGTGTGCAGGGTTGGGGTTCGGGTTAGGGTTAGTGTCCCTCACACAAGGAATCACAGCCCTGGAGGTGTGCAGGTTATGGTTAGGGTTAGGGTTAGCGTCCCTCATACAGGGAATCACAGCCCTTGAAGTGTGCAGGGTTAGGGTTCGGGTTAGGGTTAGTGTCCGGTCACACAGGGAATCACAGCCCTGGAGGTGTGCAGGGTTAGGGTTAGGGTTAGGGTTAGCGTCCGGTCACACAGGGAATCACAGTCCTTGAGGTGTGCAGGGTTAGGGTTCGGGTTAGGGTTAGTGTCCGGTCACACAGGGAATCACAGCCCTAGAAGTGTGCAGGGTTAGGGTTAGGGTTAGGGTTAGTGTCCGGTTACACAGGGAATCACAGCCCTGGAGGTGTGCAGGTTATGGTTCGGGTTAGGGTTAGTGTCCCTCATACAGGGAATCACAGCCCTTGAAGTGTGCAGGGTTAGGGTTAGTGTCCGGTCACACAGGGAATCACAGCCCTGGAGGTGTGCAGGGTTGGGGTTCGGGTTAGGGTTAGTGTCCCTCACACAAGGAATCACAGCCCTAGAAGTGTGCAGGGTTAGGGTTAGGGTTAGGGTCCGGTCACACAGGGAATCACAGTCCTTGAGGTGTGCAGGGTTAGGGTTCAGGTTAGGGTTAGTGTCCGGTCACACAGGGAATCACAGCCCTAGAAGTGTGCAGGGTTAGGGTTAGGGTTAGCGTCCCTCACACAGGGAATCACAGCCCTAGAAGTGTGCAGGGTTAGGGTTAGGGTTAGGGTTAGGGTCCGGTCACACAGGGAATCACAGTCCTTGAGGTGTGCAGGGTTAGGGTTCGGGTTAGGGTTAGTGTCCGGTCACACAGGGAATCACAGCCCTAGAGGTGTGCAGGGTTAGGGTTAGGGTTAGGGTTAGGGTCCGGTCACACAGGGAATCACAGCCCTAGAGGTGTGTTGTACGGCAGCGTATTCTTTCCTATATTCTTCTCTCTGTCCGCCTGGAAATCTCTCACCCCTGTCCGGGGTGTTGGGTCGTTTTTTTTTTTTTTTTTTTGCGAGGTGACGTGAGGACGCAACGGTCCAGTCACACAATCGGAAACGTAACGGGGGCGCGATGATCAGAGAGGCTCCTTTGACCTCATTACCGGAGACGATGCTCACTGGAGCTTCCGCGTTCAGGGCCGCGTGAAAACAACGAGCCTTTTCTTTTGGTCTGGCCGATATTGGCGAGGACCTGAGTGGACACGGCGGTCTGTTGCTGTGGCGCGGCGTTGCGCAACAGGCTCTTCTGGTTTCCTGGTGAGTGGAGCAGGTTAATGGTGTGGGGGGGGGAACGTCTCATTTCTACTTTCATTTTCTGCACGGACGCCTTGAATTGGACGGGAGGGGTAGTAATTCTATCTCCACCCAGACCACTTCTCCCTCTCTCTCTCTCTCTCTCTGTCCAATCCTCTCTCTCTCTCCCTCTCTCTCCCTCTCTCTCTCTCTCTCTCTCTCTCTCTCTCTCTCTCTCTCTCTCTCTCTCTCTCTCTCTCTCTCTGTCTTGTCCAATCCTCTCTCCCCCCCCCCCCTCCCTCTCTCTGTCTTACCTCCCTCCCTCCCTCGCTCTACCCATTCCGTCCCATTCTAATCTCAACTCCTCCACGAGCACAGCTCGAGAACCATGCAAATGAGAACAAGTGAACAAATGAATGTTTAATGAACGCTTTTATGACCAGGAAATGCAAACGAGGCCGAGTGAGTGAATGAATGTTTAATGAGCGCTTGTTTAATGAAAAGGACTTATTAGAGCCGGCGCAGAC
>CM030189.1:11577526-11597526 GCA_017639675.1 Aplochiton taeniatus
CTCTGAGTGAACACCACTCAACCCCTTGACCTCCCGCCCCTTCCCCGAGTTGCCGAGTCCCGGGGAGTTGCCATGGTTACGGTTCGAGCCAGTGGCGGGGCGGCGGTAGTCGTCACACGTCCCCGCTGGATCCGGAGCTGCTGTGAAGATTACAGGAGTAGATAGCAACTCCTGTGAACCCCCACCATGTCGAGACATTACCCATTTATTCCTGGCCTTGAACAAGGTTATGGCGTGCATATTCCTGGATGCATGCAGTGTGTGTGTATGTGTGTGTGTGTGTGTGTGTGTGTGTGTGTGTGTGTGTGTGTGTGTGTGTGTGTGTGTGTGTGTGCGGAGGGACAGAGGACCGGGTTCCAAAATAGGCAGGCCTGCCTTTAGTCTGCCTGGACTGTTTGAAAACACAGTCATGTCTGGCGCTGTCTCCGGTTCTGATGTTTGTGTGTGTGTGTGTGTGTGTGCGTGTTGACTCGGTGCCAGCGGGCTTTCTCATGCCAGCCCTGCAGCCTGGTGAGGCAGCGTGAGCCGGGGAGCGGGACTATCGGCTGCGCAGCTGCGTACGGCCAGCTCCCATTGGCCGAGGTTAACGAAGTGGGTAGCACATCTGCATGTGAGAAGGAAACGGATGACTGGCGCCACGGTAGCTGGAGTAGCTGGTAGTAGGGAGAGAGAGAGAGAGAGGGAGAGAGAGAGAGAGAGAGAGAGAGAGAGAGAGAGAAAAGGTAGGAGAGAGAGAGACACAGAGAGAGAGAGATAAAGAGAGAGAGAGAGAGAGAGAGAGGGAGAGAGAGAGAGAGAGAGAGAGAAAAGGTAGGAGAGAGAGAGACGCACAGAGAGAGAGAGAGAGAGAGAGAGAGAGAGAGAGAGAGAGACACACAGAGAGAGAGACACACACAGAGAGAGAGAGACACAGAGAGAGAGAGAGAGAGAGAGAGAGAGAGAGAGGGGAAAGTGGAAAGGGATGGAGAGAGTTGGAGACAGCTAGAGAGGGAAGCGGAGGGAGGGAGGGCAGGCAGCCTAGAAAAGAGAGATGCGGAGTGTGTGGGTGTGCATTTATATGAGCAAGGATGTCAATATGTCAGACTGTTCAGGGGAATGTAATTTTCTTCATGTACAGTATTAGCAGGGTTAGTGTCTCCAGGCAAGTCATTTTTGTGTGTGTGTGTGTGTGTGTGTGTGTGTGTGTTCTCATTACTCACCTCAAACTACACGAGTGCATTCATCCGTCTACGCCACAGAAGCCTGAGTCTTTGTGTTCTATTGCCGTATGTCCTTTCGAAACCCCCCAGAGCTTGTCACAGCCTGACAGCAGCGCGTGTCGCCTGTTTGCCACCCCGCTCGACGTCCTGAGAGCCCCGCCACAGCGGGCCGCCTGGGCGCCGTGAAGCCCGACACATCGTCCAGGAAACGGGGCTCGTGGTCGAGGCAAATCGGCCTCGACTCGGGGGGTGGAGCGGACAGAGGTGAGACGTGGGCGAGGATGGCCTGTGTGGGGTGGACCTGAGGGCCGCGCGGAGGTGATTGTCGTAGCCACTGGGCGGGAATCCACACGTCCGTTTGATGAACGACGCCGTATGTAAACACCTGAGGAATGGACGGGCGTGTGTGTGTGTGTGTGTGTGTGTGTGCGCACGTAGCGCGTGCCAATGCCGGTACAAGCTCGTGCGTGTGTGCTGGATCCGGAGAGGGCGCGAGACAGAGCGCCGGCGACGGCCAAGCGATTCCCGCCATTCACCGGCGAGTCATCGCAGACGGAGGGCATTCTTCGTGCTGCATCGCCACACAGTCCTCTCTCTTTACGCCGCTGATGTTTTATGACACGGCCCCCCCCCCCCCCCCCCCCGCGAGAGGAGGTCGGAGCCTCCAGGAACCGCCCGGCGGCGCGGAGTGGAACAGGCTGCCATTACCGCCTGACATTTGAGTTCATCGTTCTCCTTCTGGATCCTTTCTCTTCGGGCCGCGTGTTGTTGTGACAGGGGGGGGGGGGGGGGGGGGGGGGGGGGGGGGCGGGGGGGCACAGGGAGGGAACGGATGAGAGGCCAGCGCTGAAGCCCACGTGGAGATCCGTCTCAGTACGTCTGGCTCCCCCCTTCTCTCCTCTCCCCTCTCCTCTCCCCCCGCCTTTCTCCCCGTCTTTCCCCTCACGTTCTCTCTCTCTGGGCCCTAACTCCTTTTCCCTGTCTCTCCCTTCTAGCTCTCTCTCTCTCTCTCTCTCTCTCTCTCTCTCTCTCTCTCTCTCTCTCTCTCTCTCTCTCTCTCTCTCTCTCTCTCGCTCTCCCTCGCTCTCTCTCCGTGTGTCCCCTCTACCTGCGATTCGTTCCCTCTCCAATACAAGTAGGTCATCAATCCATCGCTACTGTGGCGGGGGGCCAGCGCTGACGGACCTCTCCTCGCCGTCACGACAGGTCCACGTGCTCCGAGAGCGAACGATGCCGAGACCAAGGCACTGCGGACTCATCGTTAATGAAGTAGACTTTAAGAGTTCGCGTTTTTTGAAAGAGATGTTTTTGTTGGAAGCCCACCCCCATCCCCCTCCCACCCAAAAGTGGGTCAGTGCCGGAAGACATGAGGAGAGGAGGTTCATTACCATTCCTCAGTGCTGGGAGCCCGCCGCAGCGTTTCAGACAAAGACTCCCTGAGCCGCCGTAGTCACCGGGGGCCCCCGACCGTCGTCGCGGTTAGAAGGGAGGACCAGGGGCCCCCAGCCCCCTAGATGTCAGGGTAGCTCTGGGGGCCGTTTGGGCTCGCCGCCGGTGTGTCGGTCGTCGGGAAGAAGACGTGTGGAGGAGCCGAATCCGCGGCCGTGGGAAAAAAAAAGCTCCTTCCGAGCCGCCGCACGCCACACAGCGCCACAACACCACCAGCCGGCTCCGCCCTGACACCTCACCTAAAAGATGACCTCCATTTTGATTCACGCGATGACGGGCGGGACACATAAGACGTCTGGGGTTTGTTTCCGAGAGCGGAGAGGGAGAGAGGACAGCGCTCTCTCTCTCTTTCTCTCTTTCTCTCTCTCTCTCTCTCTCTCTCTCTCTCTCTCTCTCTCTCTGTCTCCCCCCCCCCCCCCCCCCCTCTCGCCCTCTCTCTCTCTGTCTAGTCCCCTTCCTTTCTTTCTCTCTCTCTCTCCCTCTCCCTCTCTCTCAGTCTTTTTCTCGCGGGGTTTTCCATCTTCAATTTGTCACTCTCTGCCGCCTCATTCGGAGAGGTGTCGGAGCGAGCGCACCTCTCTTTCTGTTCACCTGACACTTTGAGTCCCGGTAAAAAGAAAGCGCTTTTCTGCTGCCTGTGTGTGCGCGCGTTTGTGTGTGTGTGTGTGTGTGTGTGTGTGTGTGTGTGTGTGTGTGTATGTGCGAGGGGTTGTATCTTGGGGGACTGGGCGTCGGGAGTGTGGCAACAAATAGACACCCAGCGACGCCGTGCACAACACAGACACACTGACACACCACTGTACGATGCACGACCACATTGATTGTATTTTGGCCTCCATCTCTTGCAGGGTTCGGTGACAAGCCTTTTTGCTTCACATGGTTGAGATGAAATCCAATTATATCTGTAATGGCTCTCCAACTCTTCCTCTGCTTTGAAGGAGGCGGCTTGAATCATCTCCGCTTGGCCTCAATGTGCACACTAAATCAGTAGTCGTCTGTAGCCAATGGAAAGGCAGAGTGGACAGTGTGTACATACAGTGTAGCCCATCTTGTCCAATTACTCGTTACGGGCAATAACGTGCAAAGAGAGGTTGTCCAAAAGTTCTTCACGTTGGCAACTTTAGCCCGTGTCATGACAGCGCCTGTCTATTTGCATATTTTAATTAAATGACTGGGGATTCAAACGAAGCGCTCCCTTAATTTACGAGGGCATTGCGGCCTGGGTGCCCTTGACAAGGCGGCATTAGCTGCCAACCGCTGCCCGCTCCCGTTCATCACTGTGCTCTGACGGGGCCGTAAAGTTGCGACGACACCGGCTCCGTCCCAACCCCCCCCCTCCCCCCCCCTCCCCCCCGGCTCCCCGGACACATTAACCCTTTCCTCTCTGACACCCGGGACGGCAAGACTTACGGGACTGTTTGATTACATCTGCATGTGAGCGCCCTGTGTACATGCACCCGCACCAGACCGAGGGGCTGCCTGTGTGTGTGTGTGTGTGTGTGTGTGTGTGTGCGTGCGTGCGTGCGTGCGTGCGTGCGTGCGTGCGTGCGTACGTGCGTGCTCGTTGGTGTCGAGCTGCGAATGTGTGCCTGTCCAAGTCTGAGGGTGTGCGCCTTTGCTTGTGCATGTGGGGTTGTTGGGGCGGGCTACAGGGGCTTCCAAAAACCCATTACACCCACTGAAATAAAAAGGCCCCTTTGACAAATTGGACATGAATGAGGGCCAGCGTGTTGCCATGGCAGCCCGGGGTAAGCCTGTGTGTGCTGGGAGCTGCTGAGTGGGTACGGCCCCCATCGGCCCTCCACTTCCCCCTACTCCACCACCTGAGAGTTCGTAAAGACCCAACACTCCCTCCCGGCGTGTGGTCCTCTCCCTGTAAGCCGAGCAGAGGTGAGTGGGAGGGCAGGTGAGCAAAGCCGATGGGCCTGGAGCCATCCTGATAGCGCGCGCGAGAGAGAGAGAGAGAGAGAGAGAGAGAGAGAGAGAGAGATAGAGAGAGAGAGAGAGAGAATTAGATAAAGAGAGAGAGAGAGAGAGACGGACTGAGTGAGTGAGTGAGCGGGCGAGTGAAAGAGACAGGAGAGAGAAAGAGATAGAAGGGGGGGGGGGCGCCGCTGGCAGGAGAAGCACGACGGGGTCAAGGGTCACTCGTCGTTTATCAATGTCAGGCGGCGGCCATCGACGCCGAAGCGAATGCTAATCGCGGCGGCTACTCTCCGTCGATGGGCGGCAGCACAATGCCATTGTATCTCCACTCCATTAAAACACTACATCGTCGTCATTCTCAGGGGGCGTAGAACACGCAACGTACAAAAAACGGGGTGCCATCGCACTCCCACTGGCCCCCCTCTGTTACGCCCATCAGTCACTTGCACTCTCTTGTTGTGACAGCGACACATCGAAAAACCCCAACAACGAGAGCCCTCGAGCTGGCTAACCCCCCCCCCCCCCCAACAAAAAACAGCCCTTCGTCCGCGGCAGACCGGCCAGGGCACCCGTTCCCACCCAATAAACCCTCCATGGGTGTCCCCGCGCGCATCAAGGCCGCTGCCATGTCACTGTGACCAGGAAGTGTTTATTGATCAGCTCTCCTTCGGGAGGGAGGGGGGAGGGGGGGGTTCCAAGGGGCAACAGTCAGCGTGGCTCTCCTGGGGGGAGATGACTAATCATGGGCCGCAGGCGGCCGGGCCCGGGGGTGGGCTGGGGGTAACCACTGGGGAACGACGGCGCTAATCTTGGATTGAATGGAGATTAGCGACGCCGCGGGGAGCAATGACTCCCCCTTTGTCTTTTCGTCCGGATGTTATCGGCCTCCGTGTCTCCGGGGGCGATCCCCTTCCCTTATCACCGCCACGCCATCGACACGGAAGTCAAAGCCTCTGCAGATGTGGGGAACAGATTCGGTGATGGGAGGAGAGAGAAAGGTATAATATCACTCTTTTAATAGTTGCTAATAATAAACCATGAAACAAACCCTTTAAATAAAGAAACAAATACCCCCCCCCCCCCCCTCACACAGTTAAAAAAACAACCCCCCCCCCACCCCCCCTCTCGTCGAGGGAACACGGTCCGCCGAGCAAGGTGGAGCGGGCGCGAGGTGGTCGTGTGCACCTCCTGCGCCGCCCTCAAAACAACATGCATCTGCTGGCAGGCCTCCTTTTGTCTGCGGGGGTTTGAAAACGCGGGATTAGTTCTCGCCTGGCAGGGTCCAGCTGCCTGATCCCAGACGATTACACTGACCTGTTTTGTTTGTTAATGGCCAGCCAGAGTGGAGGACGTGGATGGTACAGTGAGGCGCCGGCCGCTGGAGCTTATGGCCCAGGGAGGTGGGGTTGTGGGGGGGGGATTAGAAAGCACATAGCCCCCCACCCCACCCCACCCATCTCTGGTAAACAACAAAGTGCATGGTGTTTGTATGGAACCTCGCTGCCATGGCTGTTGGCCAACACACACCAGACAAAAAGGGAAAGACGGGTCCATCTGTGGATGCATTGGGATTATCACTGCGCAATAAGCCAAGAACGCCATGTCAATCAACCGCTCTGTGTGTGTGTGTGTGTGTGTGTGTGTGTGTGTGTGTGTGCAAGCTAGCGTGAGAGTTTCTCTGCCTCTGTTTTTCGTAAGCGCCCACACACACTTCTCCAAATATCAGCGCGGGGAGGGGGCACCCCCCAAATCTGCCGCTGCCATTTGTAATCTGAAGGATAGATGGAGTGGAGCCAGCAAAGCATCCATCACCCTCAATGGCTGCAACACAATGGGGAGGCCCCAGAACAATAGAGCTCAAACTTTTCTGGAGCCGGAATGTACCACTCAAACCCGGTGCTGGTTCACACACAGTTCAATTACAAAGAGACGTTATTACCACACCGCGACTACATCAAAGAGTCGGAGCGTTGAGAAAATACCACGTATAGTTCATAAGAACGTGAAATATTTCATGTTGGAGGCGACGCTTCCCACTAGGTTTGTTGTGCTGGGAACGTGCAGCTCCGCCGGGAATGGCGCGCGGCTCCAGCTTTCCACAGGCGCACCCCTGCCAGGCTCCGTGTCCCTGGGAGGCCTGCTGCCACGCAGGCAGCCTCGCTCTGGACCCCCAACCGTTCGACAACGATGCCCCAGCTCTGACGTCTAGTTGGGACACACACACACACACACACACACACACACACACACACACACACACACACACAAAGAGTCAGCTCAGAGCCCAGGGTTCGGAGAGGTTGGCACTCGGTCCAAGACTGAGGGAGAGGGGCCCTTGACCTGGATGTGTCCCCCCCCCCCCCCCCCCCCGCCCCCCCCCCCCCCCCCCCCCCCCCCCGCCCCCCCCCCCCCCCACACACCACGGTGGCGGGGGGTCATTATGCCCCCACGCGCCGCGTAACAGTGATTGAAGCTGACTGGCTCCCCTACACCTTTCACCCCGTGCTGGAGGGGAAATTGAAATCAATACGGCCTATGATGAGGCGCCTCGATGGGGATGGAGTGGGTAGGGGAGGGAAGGCGCTTGGACTTGTCTCCTGGCTGGTTAAAGGGGCCTGATCAATTACCCTGATGGATTGGTCTTTTGGATTATAGAATTGAGCTGGAGCCTTTCAGAGCCGTCCTTCCCCTTCTAATGGGGGTGAGATAGACATATCACCAAGCGGAAGTTTACATAATACTCTGGACTGGTTATTATTGAGAGCTGAAATCTTGCATAATGTTGTGCAGTGTTGTGTGAACTGTTTGGGCAACTGGTCTCCCTGCCCCTCCCCCTTTTATCTTATCAAAATGTTTAATCCCCGGTCCTTCCCATCCCGCATCATACTCACATTCCCTCTCGAAGGGATCCCCTCGCTACATTATTCTCTGTGCATTTTAAATTTTTTTCTGTCACCAGGGGCCCACTTTCCCCGCCCACTCCACTCGTTTTCGCCTGAAACTAGAATAGTGGAGACAAGAAGTAGTTAATCGCTCCGGCTGCTCTTATGATTGGCCGCTGTATACAGAGCTTGAGCCACCTTGAATAAGAAACAGGGGTAACTAGGCAACTTCGACAGCGAAAAAAAAGATGATACGGTTCATGGTGCGCCGAAAATGAGAAATAGTCGGAAACTGTATAGGGGACTTAATGTGATTTTACCGTGTTTGTCTGGCAAATGGAATTAACAAATGGATTTTTCTTTCTCAAGCACCCTCTTAAAGGAAAGCAGAGCGCGCACCGATGAATGGGACACCGATTTGGATTACGTATAAACGGGACACCTTAGAATAGGACACATATACAGGGGTGAGTACCGTGTCATTTCGGGAATCTTATTAAGATCTTAACATCTTTAATACGGTTTTTTTTAAACTGTCAATGTAGTCAAGCCTCCAGCTATGACAGGTTGTCTAGGAGTCAATGTACCGACACGAGAATGTATGGATGGAATGCGTCGATCAACGAATAAAATGTATTAGAGCAGAGTCCAGAACAGTCTGCTGTTTAATGAAAAGAATTAAACAAATAAATTATTTGTCTGATTTGTCAACCTACACCGTTGTCTGTTTAAATAATAGGCCGTCATTTGAATCATATGCCGGCTATCCTAATTTGGAGAAATAACCCGGTCTACCCCCCAAAAATGAATTGTGCACACCAAAACTGTGAAACATATCGTTCGAGAGCTGAGTTTAACGTGATATATTTTTCTTACTTATTGTAATGCAGTCTCGTTTTCAAGATTGGTGGGCTGTGGTATTTCAATAACCTATATTTAACCAGGCCAACATCCAAGCAGTCCCTAATATATGGACACGTTAAAGCGTAATGCTTAACCGGGTGTTAGGTTGTACTTGGATAACGAAATAAAACGTGTCAGGTGGCTAAAAGCTCGTGTAGAACTTCTAGATGGTTCAAGTCAGAGCTATCGTAGCTAAATTAAATGATACCTGTGGAAGGATGCGCACTGGTGTGAGTGCCTCCGGTGTAGAAGCCTAAGCATGTTAAAAAGCTGCGGGAAATCTGTGAACACAGAAGAGGTCCCTAATCCCGGTTCAAGTTCGTGGTTTATGGTTCATTGCGGTAAAAAAGTATTTGTGAAAGAACCTTCGGTGCGTCGTGCGTCACCACGTCAAATTGCACGGTCCCTCAAACACACTCTGTTCCTTATTTCTAGGTCAGGAATGATGGTAGCCTGTGAAATGGATTACCCATTTTCACCTCTGTGGAATAAAGAATACAACCAATAAAATATTGCACAAAACAATTTGACAATTTCACAAAAATTACAACAGCATTAATTCACGAACAAGCTCCAAGACATGTAGTCGTAGCATTTCACCTGGCAGGCAGAAGGCATTCTACTCAGCTCAGCACAGCCCCGTGTTCATTGAAGTAGCTGTAATCAGTGGGCTGCCATGGATGAAACAGTGCAGTATTGAACCATATGCATAGCGTGGTTCCCTGTGGTGCCTGCTTGAGAAGCTCTGTGGAGAGAGTGGCTGGTTGGTGGGTGGGGGGGGGGGACGGGGGACGGGGGGGGGGGGGACGACCTGGAGTGATGATTGACGTCTGAAGTGTAAGGGCTGGCATGGGTCGGCTGGGAGGAGGGGGCCTGAGCGACTGCAAGCGTCTGCGTCACTGAGGGGATGTGAGCAGTCGTTTCGCCCGGATCAGAGGTCTTGTTGGATCTGTGCCAGTGGCTCAACTGTTTATCCACAGTGGGACTTTGGTGTCACGGATTTAGGGTGGGGAACGGCGGGGAGGGGGAGGGGGAGGGGGGGGGGTAAACAAGCGGGCTTGTCCCTTGTTTTCCCCGCCAATCTGGTAAACTAGTAGAAGTAATCTCCTTATAGAGAGACTGCTGCAATATATCTTAAGCAGTTGATATAGAGGCACACACGCTCAACACATGAGAACCCCCACCCCCCCACCCCACCCCATTACTCACATAAATATACGCACACATGCAGAACACAGGAGTCCCACGGCAGTTTCTCCCTGCCCTTTACGGGTGGTGTGAGCCTTAAGATGTTGCCGCACAGAATACCTTCCAGAGAATTGACTTCTGTAGCGCCGAGCTCTTTCTTTCCCTCCCAGTGGAACCGAGGCACTTAATTCAACTCCTGACAGTGAAACTAGGCAGAGGGTATGGGAGCCATATTATCGGATTAGGACCATAATGCCTTTTCCCATCCTGCAAGTGCTGTAAAACAAACAAGGCCAAGGTAACGTGCCTTATTTGTAGCACTTTTCTTCCGATCTGATGTAATAAAGAGAATGTAGACAGCGGGTGGGTGGGTGGGGGGGGGGGGGGGGGGCTGCTGCACACCTCACGGCCTGCTCACCTCTCCTACTCATCCCAGTGATTGGCTTACTGTCCCTCTGTAGGTCTGTCACGTATCTACTGATCCCCTTGCTATTGCAGTGGCGTTACCTCAGATTGAACTCTCGCAAGACTCCCGCGGGCCCCCGAGGTTTCGCGTCTAAAGAGCCATGCGAACGCAGAGGTTTCTGCTTCGCCATATGCAGGGAGGCTCAGATCATTTAGAAGAGCCCAACTCTGCGAGCCAGCCAATCAGAGGCTGAGACCTCATTGTTCCGGTATCACGGCAACGGATCTTAGCTCGTTGCCATTAAGGAAGACGTCACTCCTGGCGGAGGCAGTTTCGAGAGCCGCGGATGCTCAGAGGGACAATGGAGAAGGTTGTTGCGATAAGGTGCATTGTGGGAGTTTGAAAAGGGGCCAGGTGCGCCATCGACAAACTGACGCTAACGACGGGGGAGTCCTCCAATCAGAGCTTGGTTTGGAGACTTTCCCAGTAGGGTCCATCTCCTTCGTTTTGGAAAGGCTCCAAAACCCTCAGCTGTTAGGAAGTTGGTTTCAAGGAGGCCATTTGTCCACCAGCAGAGTATTTCTATCAAATATGTTTAGCCGTTTAACTAGCCGTTTCGCTCTGTCCTCTTTTGTTTCATTATCAGACAGCCAGTTGTGTTTCCAGAACTTCCATTCCCCGAATTGGCCAACCCACGCACGGTTTAATTGAAAACAAATGTATATTTAACGCACATCACTACCAATCTTAGTTTCAATTACATACTGTAGCATCTAAAGTTTTCTAGCGAGGTGAAGTCAAGCATGAATTAAAAGAGATTTCCTCCTTTAGAACCAGATATTCCCCTCCTATAAACTGACCTAATTAATTTGGCCATTACCCCCAACATAACGACTCTATGTCCAAAGCCTATGGGGAACACGCCGTCCTGTTTCCCCGTGCCCTGTATTGTGTGCCGGCTGGCCTGCGATCCCCGTGCCCTGGCCCGCAACATCTGGCGCGTGGGGGGCGCGTCCCGCGGAGTGTCAGACGCGGCTGTCCCGGTCGCTGCGCCAGAACAGCCGGCACCGCCCGCTCCACTTCCAGGGGACTGGCCGTCTTCAATACATCACTGACACCCCCCACCACCGTCACGAGGGAGACGTGGCGTGCCAAGCCGATGAATCATTAAGACTCGTTTGGCTGGGAGGTGTGGGGTGGCCTGCCATATGCCTGGAGGACCCCGAGGCAATCTGCACCAGGCCTCAACCGCGGTGCCATCCGCTCCCGAGTCCCAGCCCGCCGTCTGTGGGCTTATGGAAACGCCAGCGTCGCGGTGTGGCAGGAAGGAAGCCACCGCTAACGTCCGGCGGTCGGCGAATGGCGGCCCTCTCTTGGGAGAGTGGCCCTCCGTCGACGCGAGAGGCTCGGGTCGTCTCGCGGGAAATGAGTCGCCGTGACCTTCAGCTCAACTCATGTTGCGCCAGTTGGCACCCCACGAAACAGTCATCCATCTATTGAAGTGCAAGACTACGGAGGCCCGGATAAATCTGGAGCGCTGAGAAAGCACCCCTCCACCCCCGCCGTCGCCCCCCCCCCCCCCCCCCCCCCCCCCCCCCCCCGCCCCCCCATTCTGCACTCGCTTGAATACCGACTTCCCTCTGTTTGCCAAGAGGCGGTGTGTGCCACTGCTGCCCAGATCTATCTGGCCAGAAATCTAGTTCGCTTTATCTCAGCCGAGGTAAAGGACGCAGCCACCGGAAAGGGTGGAATGAGAGAGGGATGGAGTCGAGAGGCTTGCCAGCAAGACACAACTGGCTGCATGCTGCACCTGGCAAACCTCCAAGAACAACAGCATGGCCCACGTGTTGGGAAGTAACGATTTACAAGTAATACGAACAATGTATGCTTAATACTAAAATGGAGTACTCCAGCTCCGGTTACTACTTAAAAACAAACAAACAAATAAATAAATAGATAAAATAGGAATCCATTTTTCCAAATGACATGGTAGGAAAAGTTGAAGAATATGTCCAATTGAATTTGGAAAGTGGTTCTTCTTGCAAGGTTTAGGAGGAAAGAATACCGCTAAAAGAAACGGTCTATATTCTTGATTGGCCAATGACAATCAGATGCAAATGTTACAAAAGGTTCTTTAATGATACAACGGTCTATTACATTGAAATACATTGGAAAGCAGGGAGTTTAAATTGGAGAGGGAGGGGGAGGGAGAGAGAGAAACAAAGAGAGGGAGACAAACGCTTTTTTGTAGTAACATTGGGAGCCACTTACCAAAAGATTGGGAACCACTGATTGGGGGCAATGATGCACCCAATTGTTTCGAATGGGCTAAGCCACTCATGTAGTATTATTGTATAATTTGTAGTCAGTACATGATTGTTGGAGTATGCACCCAAGAGTCGTATAATCAAAAACTTAACAACAGTTTGTGTTTAACCATCAATATATCGCGATGAATACTGTGTGTATAAGCTTTTTGAAGGCTCGCGTGCTAATACTGTACATTAATTCATGTTTCTGCACACATCTTAACATGAGTGAGACGGAGCGTGTTTATGAAATGATAAAGATGCAATTTGTCGGTATTGCCGAAGGTGTGTGTGTGTGTGTGTGGGGGGGGGGGGGGACTAGCTGTCCTAGTTGTGGGCACGTGCATCTTCCAACTGCTCTCCTCAAGCGTTTTCACCGCATTACCCAGAAACACCGTGTTCGTATGACCCAATTCATCAAACGCTCCTCCCCAGTCATCTGCTCTCGCAGATGCACCACAGGAGGCTCCACAAGCAGCAGAACATTCATCACCTTTGAGTACGGAGGGTCCTTCAATCTCATCCCCTTGCCCACATGATACCTGGTGCTTCCCTCCGGCAAGCCGGCACTCCATATGGGGTTGATGACTAGGACTGTGTGGCAAGCTGGCGCTGGGTAATGGCTGAACGTGGGTGCAATGTGTGATTTCTAAAACATGGAATCCCAACGCGGGTAAAAAGCTTCTTTTTTTGAATTCCCGTCCCCTTTGACTGTTGTGTCTAGTCAGTTGCCCTGCGTACATCCGCCACCACCAGAGGAACGTTGTAGTTGGACAATCGCTCCCAGGATGGCTCAGGGCAGCTGAGGAGGCCCTTGATTGGAAAATGCTAGTTAAACTCGGGGGTAATGTGGCTGCTGTGTGCTAATTGACCATCCAGCCAAACATCTCGTTCAATCACACCCTAATCACAGCAGTCAATATGTCGGGGACCACAAGCCCTGAGTTGCCAGATACTGTTGTGACCTTACCAGCCTAATGGACGATAGAGCATTGTGCTGTACAGCTGCTAGGGGGTCCACAAGGGATGCAGTGGCTGGCTCCAATAAGGGAGACTCGTACCTGGTGATGGACGGAGCCACCATTGACAGAGAAAACCCTCTCACCATAGCCAGAGTGGAGAAACTCTCCAGTTTAATGTATCCTGGTTCAAACAGCAAATCTAATTTATCCAACACTCCGGTCCTAAACAATTCCGTTGTGATCATAGCCAGTATTTCTTGCCGGAACTTTTGGGAGGAATGGTCGCCCATCACTTTGGATATGATCCCATCACTGTGCATCACTGTGATTTTCCCAGCATGCACCACGTTTCCGGGTGGGGGCCAGAAATGGACGCGCCGTCTCCGGCAGAGCGGGGCGAGTTCTGTGACCTTGGCGGTGCCATTGAGAAACCACGGGAAAAAAAAAAGAAAAGAAGTCTTTCACTTATCGTTAGCGGCCTGATTAGCTGCCAATGGGCTGTGCTGTCGTTTAATCCCTCCGATCTCCAGAGTGCCATAACATATGAGATGACAACAGTTTCACACCCGGCTTCACACCTCCCTCCGTCCCATACGTTGCGGCGGCCCTAGTCGCTCATGTGAGATTAATGAGAGACGTTGAGGTGTGCCGGGAGAGAGGCTAATTACACACGCACACGCGCGCACACACACACGCACACACACAGACACACACACACCCACACACACACTGCATTGTAGGCAAAGGGGGACAGATGTGACTGTCAGAGTGTATCTAGGCCTATGTTTTGAAGGCGTGTGTGGGTCTGCCACCCCCCGGTTCTCGGACACCTTCCCAAGTAGGTGAACCTGCTAAGGAGACTGCTAATCCGTCTGCGTGATTAAAGGGATCTCCACTCCTTTTAGCGGGCTTCTTCTGCTTCTTCTTTTTCTTCTTCTTCATCTATAGCCCCAGTGATCGTATGCTTCCAAGGCGTTATCCACGGTCTGTTTGATCGCAGTGACTTTTCTCTCCGGCAGCTCAAAGCGTAGGGCTGCCACGGTCCTTTTCATCGTGAAACGCCTGTCTGGGACGTCACGACATCAAACATTGCCCCCGTGAAAGTCTATTAGGGCACGAACAAAGTCATGCAGGAAAACCGTTGTCGTCACAGTGGAGCTTCAAAAACGGCTCACGACTCCCGCATCTTAATTGTATCCGTGACCCCATTGCAATTAAAGGGGTCACCTTTTGGCTATTTATTTGGGCTGAAAGCGAAGAGCAGAGACAGGAAAATAAGCCTAATTGTCTCGTTAATTACTCCTTGCATGGAGTAATGACCACACTGCGATATCCACTGTGCTCCTGTAACTTTCAAAAGAGGGAGGAAAAATCCCTCTCGCCTCAACCTCCTTTAACAAACAGGCATTGTGTTGTGGAGAGAGAGAGAGAGAGAGAGAGAGAGAGAGAGAGAGAGAGAGAGAGAGAGAGAGAGAGAGAGAGAGAGAGAGAGAGAGAGAGAGAGAGAGAGAGAGAGAGAGAGAGAGAGAGAGAGAGAGAGAGAGAGAGAGAGAGAGAGAGAGAGAGAGAGAGAGAGAGAGAGAGAGAGAGAGAGAGAGAGAGAGGGGACATTGGAACAGAGGTATGAGGGAGAGACCGATGCAGAGAGACACACAGATAGAGGGAAGAGAGATGGAACTAAGGGAAAAGAAAGTGATTAAAAGAAATACTAATGAGAACCCAAAAAAGAAAGACGGATAGAGGGGGGTGGAATAGCAGAAGCGGAGGCGGGGGGGGGGAATAGAGAGAAAATAAATAGCCAGGGAGAGATGTGTTGGCTGTGGCTCTTGCCTGTGCTCCTCCAGGCTCCTTCCCCTGGAAGCTGCCCAGCTCCTCTCCCACAGAACGTGGTAAATAGCCTGTTTGAACACACTGTTTAGATGGCGAGACAGTGCACAACAACAGAGCAAATCAACAGTGAATTAAAGACTCCTCAGGGAATCCGTGGAGAGAGAGAGAGAGAGATCGGTGGGCGTTCGGAGCCTCCTGTACTGGCCAATTAGCCGTGGCGGGCGGGGGCCTCGCCTGCTCGCTGGCACTGTTTCGCGAGCCGCAGTGGTGTGGGGGGAGGACTCAGACAGTCGGACCAGGCTCTGGCAGTCTTCTGCTGGGGGTTCGCTGCCACACCGTGGGGAAGGGCTGGCACCCGACGAGCCTGAATCTGTCAGCCACATTAGAGCCATCACGCTGCAGCATGCAAAACCGTCGACAGACACGCTGTTCAAGTCGGCGCAGCGCTCTCTTTGTGAACATTGTGGGGGTTATGAATTGCTCATTTGTGTGTAGACATCCCAACTTGCACCCCTACTCTGCTCTTCCTCCAAATCGCGAACTTTTTATCCGCTGGCTAAGTTGTTTCAAAGGGCTAATGTGGGACTATTTCAGAGAGTTTGCTCCCCCCCCCCCCCCCCCTCCTCTCTGCCTAGCCGTGCATGGCTAATGTCGGAGGCTAAAGTGAGTGCACGGCTCCACGGTTTCCTTCGACACCGATCCGTGCGGCAAAGAGACGCTGCGCTGCCGCAACGGCCATTTAGTTCGACCAGCTGGAGCAGCGAGGCCTCCGCTTAGACCGGCAGAGGGAACGCGTCGGGGCATGAACGGCGTTTTGATTCGGCTTTCTTCCCTCCGCCTTTGCCCCGCACTTGACCGTTGGGTCGTCAGAGACCCCCTCCATCTTGTCGGCAATGAGGTGAGCTAATGGGCCGTGGCCGAGCAGGCTGATCTTCCAGGCCATCAGTGCTACATCAAGGCCAGGTGGGAGTGGGGACTGGAGGAGAAAAGAGCAGTCACTCTTTCCTGGGTGTTTCCCCTCAGGAGAAAATGGTAGTCCATTTCCGCTGTTTCACTGAACACAGCTCAATGAGTTTGTCGAGGTAGCACAGTGGGACATATAACGTGGTAGGCCTGCCCCCTATGTGGGTAGGTGGGTGGGGGAGAGGGTAGGGGGCAGGCAACTCATTTCTGACATATAATGTCAGGTTGCGAGACTAGCCTTAGTTAAGGAATGTATGTACCTGGCACCACAATCAGGTACTAAAGTGCTTGGCAGCAGCAATAAGGCATAGGCGGTCAATAAATAATGCCATGCCCATTGGAGAAGAGGGCGACACACACCATCTTTGTCAGGGAGCGAGTTCCGGGGGGGCGGATATATCAGCCAACACAAAGCTCAGAGCAGCTGAGGGGGCCCTTGATTGGAAAACGCTAGCAGATGTCGGCCAACAATTGAGAGTCCCATCAGAGATTGCAACAACCAACTCAAGACCGACGTATTACTCTGGTCCAACACACAGCAAACTGTGTACTTTGTAGAGCTAACAGCCCCATGGGAAGGAGAAATAGATGAGGAATACGGCAGCAGGAATAGAGTAAGGAACGCTTTTTTTCTTTTTAGGTGACGCTAAGTATCCCTGCAGAGCGGCTGAAAAGAGCCATCAGGAATAGAGTAGGGATACCTCACATTTTAATACATCATATTTTGTAATTTGAACTATCTGGCCGTGCCAATAGCGGATATAGAGGAAGGTGGCTCTGAGACGTCATTGCTCACCGTTAAGCCTTCTGGAGGTGTTGTGGTCACGAATTTGTTAAACATCCATAAAGGAAGGTGCCCACTTGAAAACCCCAATGACGATATCTGCTCTCACCCCAAATTCTAAAATGTTGTTTTTCAAAATCTTGGATTATGGCATAATGGATATTATAACACGCTATCCTGAAATAGCATAATAACTTATGTGGAAGCCAAGAGTCTGTTTGGAATTACTGCCAGTTAGTTTGCTACATGTTCTGCAGATTAGTAGATCTTTGAACCTGTAGCTTTGAAAAGGCATATGCCGTTTATTAATGAAAACCATCATCCTATTTCATGGTGTAGATCTGTTATCTGCATATCCATGATCCTCTTGTGAAAGCGTTGCTATCTCTAGTGCGGTTAACCCATTCAGCAATTAGCCTTGAAGTGTTAATAGATTGAAGTGAGAGCCTCAACGACCTTCACTCCTGTTAACCACTTCGTGTACAAAGGGCTAATTAGCTGTATATGAGCAAATTAGTCTATATCTCGTTCAAGGACTATCAAGCCCCTGCCAGATCACCAGAGACCAGATTATTATTGGTTACATTTGATAATAACATTTGTACAGAAGTCTCAGACCAAGGTTTTTGTGTCGGGGATTTTCCTCCGAAAATTCTAGGAAAAAACAAAATAAAGAGGATTCTTTTTGATACGAAGTGTTCCTTTCACTGTTCGTTATGTAGGCTGAGGACACGCTGGTGCCTGGCTGTCGCGTCCTGTAGGTGACACAAGGTGAAACAGCACGGCCCACGCTCCCGGGCGCCCCCAGCCCCTGTTCTGACAGGCCTGTCCCGTTCAATAAGCCCGGGGGCGTTGGGGAACAGAGATGACCAGCGCTAGGTGCCAAAGCCAGTCTGTGGAAACAAATGGGCCGCGGCACCAGCCCTCGGGCCCCGGCAGCCTCGGCCGGGAACCCGCCGTGATGATCTGGGGGGGGGGGGGGGGGGGGGCTTTATGACCTCCCTGCTAGGCACCCGGCCACTGGAGGGAGCGGCGGAGGCCCGGGGGGAGATCCGGGGAGACGGGTGGGGGTTTGAATAGGGGTTTAATTGGCCGTGTCGGGTGATGGATTGCCGCTCAACCTTTGCGACTCATCTCGTCTCACAATGCGGGGTTGATTGTGCAGCCTGTTAAAGAGTTTGTGGGGAAGGTGGCGCGCCGGCGCCAAAGATAAACCCAAGGATGCTCCGGCTTCCAAATGCAATCAGTATTCTTTGATTAGCCGTTACATCCCAGGGTGAGATGGTAAATGAGATTGATGTCGACGGTCTTGCCAACCGAGTAAGGTGAAGCGCTCTCCCACAGCCACACCTATTGTGATTCAAAGTTATTTACCCCCCGAATCAGTTATTCACAGGCAAATATGGTTACAAGGCTGTTAGACGAAGATTTATGGACTTTCGCACGCATGTGTACTGTATTACTCTAGTGGTTTAATTTAACTCAGGACAATTTCATTTCAAGGCAATTACTCCACTGTAATGTTGGTGCTTATTCCAATGTTGCCACCACAGTAATTCAATCATTAGTACCTGTGGAAAAAGGAACACCGTGATGTAGTGTGGCTGACTTCATGAAGACACTCCTCTACAGTATGTGGCCATGTAGGAGTGGGTCTACTTGGAAACGCGATGCTGAGACCTGTCATATTGAACACAACACAACGCAGCCAGAGAGAGGAAAACGTTGCCTCTCATGTGAAGATCCAGATCACTTCGCGTTCCATTCATGCAGCATGACAGGATATATATACCTGGTGCCCAAGGGGTCGGGCTGAGGATGGGAAAGGGCTTCACTCTGTCTCCCTCCCCGCGCGGGGGGGGGAAGAGAAGCAAAAAAAAAAAGCTACGGCTTACTCTGTGATTGATGTGCCGGCTGTTAAGAGGAGAGACGTGTCATATTTCATCAGGCCTCCTCACAGCTTGCTGTGTTTGTTAGCTAATGCGGTTCCAGCGACGCCTCGTCCCCTGAGAGGGACTCCCGGAGAAGAATCTGTGCAAAAGTTTGTCTTAGCGGGGGGAAGGAAAGCCAAGTCAGGAGATGCTGGTGAAAATGGCCGTCTGGCTTTAAGATCCCCCCCGCCCCTTCTTCGCACAAGAAAATAAGGAGCAACTTAATAAATTAAAGGGACGTGCTTTTGTCCAGGGGGCTTTGACAGGCTGACTCTTGCTGCTCATCAGCAGGAGAAACGAGTGATGCTCGTTAACTCTGACCCAAATCATGAGAGACACTCGAAGCTGTTAAAACACACAGCAGATTGGGAGCCTGGGCTGACCTAGATACCGCTGGTTAGGCGCTCGTACACCACGTTCAGCCGCGCACACCTCGCACTGCTAACACAACGAGACACGTCGCCCCCTCCCCGCCCCGCCCTCCTTTAATGAAAATTGCGTGACGATGATATGGCTCTCTGGGACACGTGGGGAAGGCCTTCGCGGCTTTCGTGTTGGAACGTTGTCTTCGGGGCTTCCGATGGAGGAAGCCCTGCCTTTTGGGCCGACCACGGAATGAACGGCCTCGTGGGCACTCGCGGGGCGACCCTTTGGGCCGGCGGTCACACCCGAGAGAGGGGGACGACGCCACGGATGTGTAGAACTGTTGCGTCTCAACAGTCGAGGACGTGTGTGTGTGTGTGTGCCTCCACGCGTCAGCGAGTTGCCGCGTTCTCGGCCGACTGAGGCCTCGCCTGCGGAGACGGCCGGGGGGGCGTGAGGGAAGGCCAGAGAGGAGACCTGACAGAGCAGACTTAACAGAGGAGACCTGACAGAGCAGACTTAACAGAGGAGACCTGACAGAGCAGACTTAACAGAGGAGACCTGACAGAGGAGACTTAACAGAGGAGACTTAACAGAGGAGACCTGACAGAGCAGACTTAACAGAGGAGACCTGACAGAGGAGACTTAACAGAGGAGACTTAACAGAGGAGACTTAACAGAAGAGACCTGACAGAGCAGACTTAACAGAGGGGGCTTAACAGAGGAGATCTAACAGAGGAGACTTAACAGAGGAGACTTAACAGAGGAGACCTGACAGAGCAGACTTAACAGAGGAGACCTGACAGAGCAGACTTAACAGAGGAGACCTGACAGAGGAGACTTAACAGAGGAGACTTAACAGAGGAGACTTAACAGAGGAGACCTGACAGAGCAGACTTAACAGA